>WEDG01006853.1:0-71667 GCA_017591395.1 Schistocephalus solidus | reverse complement strand
TGCAAAAAAATCGATAATTTGATTTTAAAATATATTTTTAACAAAGTTTTGCTAGAGCAGGGCTTTTGTAAATGCCTCGATAAGTATTTACGTCCGAACGAAATTCCGACTTGTAGACAGGAAGAAAAAGAGATGTCTTTCACGAGCAAGGAAAGAATCCGTTTAAAAGATTAACTGGGATTATATGGCTTACGAATTAATTCTAAGGAGAAATTAATGGTGCTGATAGCATTTATTAGGATGGCTGACACGTCAGAACCGGTTCAGATTCCTCCGTAAGATGATTTGCAAAGAACGCACTAACCAATTCTGCTTTGTCAGAGTCTTCGAGAACGAATTTCGTATATTTATTTAGTAATGGAGGAATAAAATAACCTCGTTTAGATGAGAATCTTTGACAGGACAGTTGAGCAACGGATTTTGCAGTTTGGCTCACTGACTGCGCAAGATTCCCTCTGTCTGTCATACACACAGGGGACTAAAAGCACCGGAAAGTAAATATATCGGCCATGAAGGAAACGAAGTAGAAGGTGGAGTGGAGGGGCTGATCGAACTGGACATCTGAGGAGCTGAATTAACCGGTGCATTGAGGTTAGTGGAAATACGACCAGACTTGTGAATATAAGGTTGCGAATTTGATGACAGGAAAGACCCATTTCTTCGTTTCATTTGTGTAAGATCTCGACAATGGAAACATTTTTTCCTTTCCAAATAGCAAGATGTGCGAACACAATGAGCAAAGATTGAGTCCCCTCAATTGTTGAAAACAATTAAACTGAGATAAGAATATCTTTGTTATGCGAAGATAAGCATTTTTGCTTCCAATATTTTTGTAGTTACAACCACCCGAGTACAAAAAGTACATAGGATAAAATTATTATTTCGTTTCTGTCTGTCAAAAGCCTCGCTGGCGACCAAGTGAACAAGCGAGTTAAGACGTCTGCAATTCTGAGAGGGAAAATCAGCTATGCTACCCTCGAACAGGTCACCGAGTATAGATAAAATAGATCAAAAAATTAATCATGAAGTAATTGCAGTTCGGTAAAGCGAACAGATCTAGCTGTTAAGCTTTAACTATGGGTGGCATAGTTGAGTCAATGTTGAGACTACTAGGTGTAAGCAAGCAATGCTTAGATCAATTAGTAACGATATATAATTATGCCAATTTGTTCAGATTAAGTTGACATATATTTAATAATGTAGGTAGAAATTGTCCTGTTAGGTCAACAGTTAGCGATGTATTTAAATTAATAGTGAACTAGAAAATAGGCAGTGAAAAAACTACTACCTTAAAAAATGTAGGCAGATTTCAATAGGCCTCCATTTTCTGACCGAGGGTAGGCGAAAAATCTGCTAAGGAAAAGAAGGTAAGGCAGTAGAGTAGGCTAATACTGCAGTAGAATTTCAGATGAGATAATGAAACGTCAATATGGTTTGTTCTTGATCACTATGGCACACAAAACAAAATCTAGCAAAAAGATGTCAGTGAACTTGAGGCCTCAGCATCTTAGGGTACAGAATTGAATGCTAATGATGGTAAGTATTCAACGAAACGGCAGCATTTTAGACGCTGTACGTCTGAATGTGTTTGTCCGAGTGACTTCATCTTTTGAATGACTGGTGATATAAGGAGACATCATTTAAAAGCAATAAACGCAGGATACGCAGGTTAAAAAATTTAATAAAGATATAAATTTCCAACTGGTTGATATGTTGACAATTAAAATAGTTACTGCCAACAACGTATTGTTGGAAATTGATAATGTGTTTACAATTTAAACTTAAATTCGATGTTTTTGGTTTATAATTCTACTTTTTTACGTGAATTTATAAAGATGGCAAGTGAGGCTACGTCGATTGAAGCAATATGATACTGAATATTGCCACATATTGTAAAATACAACAACCACAGGTATATGTAGTTATTTAAAGATTGGAAATACAAAACTTTATCAACACTTTAGCCAATAAATATAGCAAGAAACAAAGATATCCGTTCAAAGTTGAGAACGAGAATCGGAGCTATGTCAGGTGAATACTATAAGACCGTATAGTTCCACCTATTTTTAAAGGCAAAAAACAAAGGTATGCGCAGTTTATTAAGTGTGAGAAATGCAAAACTTTTATAAACAATTATAAACAATTTTCAACAAATAAGCCAATAAAGACAACACTCGTTAGAAATTTCAAATATATAATATCAGGTTATTGTCCCATCCAAAATATTTAAGTCATCTTTCCCTTTTCTGTCTCTAACTCTTGTCGCAGCCCGGATTGGCTATCCGCAGTTAATTTGACTGATCATAATCATTCGGTTTTATGCTCCCTAGGCCATTCCATTGTTTGATTGGCTCATGCTTAAAGAGAGAAGTTTGAGTACACAGTATATTTTAATTTTCTGAGAATACTTTGTTTCCACCGACTCATTAATAACCACTGTAGAAAAGATCCTGATATATATATATATATGATAAAAAAATCGTTATGCGACTTCCCGCATAGGCTCTAAAAGTGAGCTCCAAAGGCACAATGGAACATAAATGTTCATTTAACAGATCGGTGAACACCACACTTATATATATATATATATATATATATATATATATATATATGCTGTAAATTCCTCACTGCTCAATGTATATGACGTACTTATGATCGGTAAAAACCGTAAAACAGCTGTCTGCGTCTTGCCGTTTCACCCTTAGCAACATGCCCTTGTATTATATGGCACATGGAACTCGTTATACAGCGAGCGGTTTATCGCTGACAGAATTTCTGATTTAAAAAAGGCTTGATGGCATAAGTTTTGACTAAAAAATTACACTCTTAACATCACTTGTTAAAGAGAACCTTGAAAAATTATTCAGGCTCCAACTTTCTACCACAATATTTCGCCTATTACTGTAAAAACGCATTCGAAGTAATGTTATGCTTTGACTCAAAACTTCTGAAATGTACACCATTTTATATTGACTGTACATATCCAATGATAACTTTACATTAATAGGGCCATGCAGGGCAATGCCTGTAACCCTGAAAAATATAAAATATACAGGTCAGGGTTACTTCTAAATAAATAAAATAAATATTTTATTGATTTGGCACTTCTTAGGCGCTGTTAAATCCGTAGAACACAGTAAAAAACCTATAACAAACTCCACTTTTAAGGAACCATTTTAGCTCGTATTTGGTTGTATGTTTACTAGCCATGTCGGAAATGAGCAGTTTGTTTTAAGTAAAAAAACCTGCCGTCCAAGGTTTAGAAATAGCAAATTTTAAAAATAAAACAGCTTTATAGAATGGGATGAATGTATCAGAAGACGTTTTCATTCAGATTTCCTTGAAGGTTCTCTCAAATATCATGATGATTTCCCTCAGCTCTATGCCCTTTACAGTAGATCAATGCTATTGTTGAGCAGTCACTTCAAAGTTGGCAAACAGCCTCGTGAAATGTACGCCAACAATCTTAAATAATTGGGGTTATAATATCGTTTATCATATATAATATACTTCAGACATGCAAGAAAGTCAACATTTTCGTTGGTTTCTTTTCTGTTTGCCTATAATCTGTAAAATTACTACCTAAGTATTATGCATTTTCCGTCGATTAAGCATTCTATTATAGATGCACATATATTTTAGTACAAACCAACACAAGTAATTCTGTCTTATATCCTCTCAAAGATGAAAATCAGGGTCCAGATTGATGTGCCCCTAGCTATGTAGTGCGAATTCATCATCTTTACGCATTAGGAAGGCCACGCTGCTGTTACACATATACCATTTGGAGCTATATAATCTACAAAGATTTGCAGTTCACTATGAATCGAGCACACTCTGAGCATTCTCTGTGTTCTCTGTTGCATAGAAAGTTCATGCAGTTTCTTCGCTCACCTAAAAATACTTAGAGTTTTCATGCCACCCAACAACCTCGATTTCATGACAGCAATTAATTTGCGACTTCGTAGGCATTCGGCTGGGAATTCTTTTGTTCAAATAAACCTCTTGTATGCATGAGGTAGGTTTGTTTTTCTGCATAAGAGCCAATCTACTGGCTTCCTGCTGTTCCGCGCACACATACGGGACATAGAACCAGAGTTTCTGCTTACTTGCTAACCACAGTGCGCAGGTGCTCAGTCATTTGCATAAAAATATTTTTTCAGTTGTTTTAAACAAAATTATTTTTTAGAAACAGACATCTCCGCCACCAAGTGAAATATGTTATTAAACGCCACGTAAACAAATGTCTTAACTGCTGTCATTCTGCTTGTATAAAGGACATCACTCCCAGGGCTTGCTGGATTGAGAACTGTGATCCCACGGTTTGGGATGGAACTGTGCCTGGTGAACAATGAAAACTCATTAGGAATACCTAGTCTAACCAGATTTCTTTGGTGGAGCAGTTCGTAAGACTGAGGAAGTAAATAAGGTTGAGTCAAAACCGCAGAGGACCATACATATTTAGGACACACATACGACAGTTCGACCGTTGTAGTCCGCCGATGTCCATCGTTTGCTCCACGGAAGAGTGGTGCAGGTACGGTGACTTGCGTGTGATTTAGTTTAAAGTGATAGTAGACTTGCGGTGCATCCACCGCACTCTCTCCTCCTCTCCCACCTGAACCCGGTGTCATGACAGAATCAAGAAGACTGAAAATGGGAGAGGGCGCAGGTGGCTGGCACGGCCAAAGCCGCGCCTGGGCGTGCCACCACACCACCATGTTTGGCATTCGTACTGGGAGTGGCACCCAAATAACGCCTGACGTACCGTGATGCGGCCCCCGTATTGGTCTATTGCATCTATCACGTGGCCCGTTTAGGGGGCACACATACAAACACACACGATAGTTTGACTGTCGATTTCGACGATGTCCACCGCATGCTCCAAGGAATGGTGTTACAGGGACGGTGACTTGTGCGAGGATTAGTTTTAAGTGATAGTAGACTTGCGCTGTATCTACCGTACACTCTCCCCTTCCCCCACCTGAACCCGATGTCATGACAGAGTCAAGAATACCGGAGATGGGAGAGGGCACAGGTGGCTGGCGCGGCCGGAGCCGCTTCTGGGCGGACCACCTCACCTGACTCAGATCCCACGGAGTGGGAGTGCCATAAAGACCACATTAAGAAGGAGCCATTGCAGCCGGACTCTCAGTCCACCAGTCAGCGATTTCACACAAAACACACTTTGGGCTGACCACGTGGTCTAAGTTATCCCGTAAGTTGGGAACCTTCCAAGCCATGGCTTTAAGCGCACCGTGATAGTTTCGATTGCGTCAGATTGTTTAAAATCAGGACAATACACTGAGCCGTCGACCTCACTCTCTCACCCTCCCCCAAAATCGGACCACCATCGGGAACCGGTCAGTTGTCTGATGTGGGGAGTAAGGCGCGATGGCTGACGTGTCGGTGTACCCGTCTTTGCGCGCAGCACGACCTGGCCCCATAACACACAAAACCAGGATTTCCCTACTCAGGGGGATGATGGAGGAGCCATCGCCGTCTGGGCTCCCAGTCCATTGGTCAACCACTCGACACACGCAGCTTATACTGGGCCGACGGCGTGGTCTGGTGTAAGCTTCAGATTGGCAACCTTTCAAGCCATGGTTTCGATGAGACCGTTATATACTCTGGTAAATGGTGAATGTGAGGGTGTTTTCGATGTATTGGTGTAGGTAGTGTTTGCTGATGTAGCTTAGCCTCCGGTGGTTTACCGCAGGTTTTTGTGGAGGCGCATGTATCCTAATAGGCTCATGCGGTGTGTAAATGTGCGGGAGCAGTGATAGCAGAGGAGGCGGGCGCGTCGACTGTTTGTCGGAACCCCAGGCACTGAATCACCAGCCTCCATCCGATGGATTCGCAGGTGACCGACCAGGCCGATGCGTGAGTTTAAGTTGCGGGCGCAGTGTGGGCAGGAGAAATTTTGAGAGGCTGAGGGGATTTCATTCATGGTATTGGGGGTGGCAGTGGTGGTAAGAATGGCAGAGGCTGAGGGTGTGCATGGGGTATCGGTGTTGTCGTCATTGTGGTGAATTCCACTTTCATGGATACGCATGTGACCGAATATGCCCATGCGATGAGCGAATGCGCAAGAACATAGAGGGCAGTGGAGTCGTCGATATCTTTTGTGTGTTGGTGCTGCAGGCACTGGTTCATCAGCCTCTGTACGATGGATTGGCAAGTTACCAATCAGGCCGATGCGCGAGGTGAATGTGCGGTTTCATTGAGGACAGTTTAGGAGATATTCCCCATCACTGATGGTGGTGTTGGAATGGCCGGATTGTTGGCGCATTGCGTCCGAAGATGTCCGACCAGGCCGATTCAAGCGCGGAAGATGCGTTGACAGCGTGGGCATGTTAAAGGGCCTGAAATCGACGGTGTTGGTCCGGGGTGTATAACACACAACACACACGGAAAAACACACACGCACACACAAACAAAAGGCATGATTCCCATTGGACATTCTATGTAGCTCTTGTTCAGAGCCATATGGCATGCTAAATTGTTTACCGCACATGTCACCCTCTCGAAAATGGGTAAGGAAAGGTTTACTAAGAAGCTCTGTACGCTAAAGCTGATCGAAACAGAAAGCTCGTAGTCAGCAATTCTAATTACCTCAAGCTAAATAGCCGAAAAATCATTAAATGAAAAATCAAATAAGATTACTCAATTAATCAAATTAATGACTCGAGCAAATGCCAAATCACAACATAAAAGGCTAATCCTCACGAAGTATGTGGATGTCGTTAATTATCGTGGACAGGTGGGGTATATAATGCATACTATATATGATATACCATTTTGCACCTCCGTCGCACATACCTGTCTCAGCATCTGAGTATACGTTTGTGTAAGAATTCGAAACAGCAGTCTGATAAACTTCACGTTCTAGCAATCGAATATTAATAGTCATTCTTCTTCTTAGTCTTCTGAAGAAAGGGTATTCAAGGAATTGTGTTTTTATGTGGCTAGCGTGGTCAAGGTTAGACATTTATTCTTGCTCATTAAAATTATTGCCTCTGATGGTGAGTTCAAGTGAGAATTCGAAACTTCAATCCAAGTACCTTCTTGCTCCAACGATAGTGTCCGTATTTTCGGATGAATGCGATGCTCATGTTCTCAAAGGAAGTTTTGAGGCTTTTACAAACTCGCCGACGCTTCTTGTTCACTCCGACAAATACTTTAATTGAACTGTCAATAAGGTGGAAGAACAGAAACAATTGTATCAGCTTCCCATTTTGTGCCATGACAACTGCTTTTTCCATCATCTTCCCTTCTTAAGTATCCCATGTATAGGTTTTTATGAAAAAGCCTAGTAAGAAATGCCTTCTTCACTGGAGGCGTTACCTGTATCTCCACTCGGCTTATTATCCCGTACTGTATACTAACTATGCTAAGTAGGTGCTCAGCGATCGGATGCAGGATTCACTCGTCCAATTATGCCCTGAAGCTCACTTTCGATTCCCGCCAGCAGCCGCACAGCGGCTGGGTATATAAGCAAGAATAAACTGACTAACAAATATGAGGGAGACTGTAATGACCATTTCTGGCTTATTAGCCATCATCAGCCTGGAAGGCGTACAACGTTTTCTGTCTTCAAGCTCGCACGCATTGGAGTAGATCATACAGATGCCACATTTTCAGCAGGAAAGTGGCTTATATTTTATTCGAACTTCCGTGTTGTACCCGGCCTCCTGCAACGATGATTGAAAATCCACCAGATAACTACCAGACATACGTAATTTCGGAACATGAAATTATGTAATTGAAGCAAGTTTTTGAAAATTTCAGTGGCCTCTGTAGAAATCGTGCGCACGACTGCGAGGGAAAGGTGATACACCGTCAAGATATCGACACTTTTACAACAATTATACTGCTTCCCTAAATATCAGCATGGCTAAGTGGCCTCGCTGACGACCGTGAGAGCGTTCAGCTACACCTCCAGCTCTCTCTCGTACTCTAGTTTAATGGATGGTGAATCTTCTCTTAGGTCAAGCTAATCGTAGCGGCATGGGACCGCTCAGGAATCTCTGGGAAAAATGCGCAATGCAGCAAAAGCTAACCATCAGCAGCAAGCACTACTCGAGATCTGGACAGGACGGAAATGGTAAAGCAGCACAGCTCGTGGTTGAACAGCATCCTGATTCTTTTCTAACTGCCTGTCATAGTAACATAGGAGGAAAATTGCGAGTACTGAACTCACCAAACAGTTTGTTGATTGGTGACCTGTTGGCCTTCTTAACGATTTGCAGCTCGTCATCGCTCTTTACGACTCACACGGGTGGTTCTAGAAAGTGAAAGCGAAAGTGAAGTGATTGATTAGTTCATGCAATGCGCGCTATCATTAGCATTTTAACTTCAGCGGATGCAGTCACGCAGTCGATGCCACAATAGTACGCAGGTGGTCATTTCACGTCGGAGCCCGTCACGTTCACAACTGGAGTGGAGGGCGGCTGAATTTGATGTTTTATTCCAGTTATTGGACTTGCCTCTGAACCTTGCTTCAAAAAATGTAGGAATACATAATGGGAACCAATCTGAACAACAGCTGTCTCGTTTAGAAATGGCTATGATTGTGAGGATTTTGCCGTAGAGATTGAATGGTGATATAGTTCAAGATATCAGTTTCTCCAAATAGGACTGTGACTGGCAAACACGTCAAGATAGCAAACAGAGAGCTTTTATTTTCTATTAGCTTTGCCTATAGCATAGAGCTGGCTTTAAGCAATTAGAATTAGGCGACCATTCCCCGAAGAAGGTCTCCGTTTCCAACAGAGCCTGCGTGGGAATAGCTAAGGCAAGTTATGCTATCATTTTTTAACGGGGACATCATAAAAGGAAACTTCCTGCATTAAAAGCTTTATTTTGAAATATATGTGCCCTATCGCGTTGTTTAAAGTCATTGAACGATCTCAGGAAATCGTAACCGAAGAGCTCTTATGGGCTATCGAGTCGAAAATATTACACCGGTTGATTTTTAATATCGGAAAACAGCCTGATATATCAGCTTCGCCATTACAACCTCTTGTGAATGCACGCCCTTTTGGCCGTACGTGAGATACATACCCTTTCAAAAATGGCTCAGTCATCATTACGGATTCTGTCTACTGATTTTTATGTCCTTTTAAAGTCCAAAATATTTTTATGTAAAACATGCTCATAATATACTGTCTCGTATTTATTTAAGGCTGATTTCCTTATGTGTGCAGTTGGTACTTGAAGAAAGGCTATGCTTCCGTATACAAATGTTTTACTTATGAGATATTTTATGACTGAACGCTGTCTATTTTAATGTTATCGTGTCAGCTCATTTACTAATGCCCCACGTAAAATATGCCGTGTGGTCCACATCAATATCAAACGTCTATTGGTGATATTTAATATGGTTATAATGGCAGAAAGCCTAGAGCTGGCAGACTTAAAGATATAAACACAAATTCGAGAGTAGATCTGTTTGATTATTTTTCGGTAAATAGAAACCATTTTTTAAATACCCATTGTACCTTCGGTTTGAATATAAACGTTTGAGAAGACGTGATTTGCTATCAACGTATTACAAGAAAATATGATTTTCTAATTTTTCCTATAAAAAATTATAATTCTAAGGGCATTCCGAATAAATAGAAAAAAGGCATAATAATTATGCAGTCATTTATATCGATTGAAAAACCTGCTTTCCAAAGCTGGCATCTTAGCGTATCAGAAAGATGAATGTTTTATTTTCGAACCTAATAATTATAACAATATTGCTGAATAAAAACTTGCTAATCGAAAAAGTATTTCAGAATTTATGTTAACATTTTATGAGCTTGATCATGGATTGCGCTGGTCGCCAGCACAAGTAGACATGGAAAGTGGGAGTACTTGTTTCATTGGACCACTTAATAAACTGAGGAAAAAGAAGATCAAACACTCTCGTCTGGGTCGCTCGCTTGTTTTTCTATATGTGCAAATACACAGCCGCTCAGCCACTAACCTGCTAAAACCCAGAAAATGTCAGCCTTAGATAAAGGACATTGTTTGGTTCTTCTTGAGCATTCTGGGATTAAGTTTTCTTACTTTAGAGGAAACTTGGTGTGCACGCTGACCCTTTTCCCACTAGCGTATTTGTCCTCTGCCGTCAGAAAGTGCCCTTGTAACTGAACGGTTGCCGCGCGGTTTGAATTTTTGAGCAACAAGAAGACCGAATTTAATCGAGTCTTTGCACTGAAACAATCAGTCCACAGACATTAATTGGTTCAAATTATTGAATCAATTAATTGAATCTTCCGCCCAGTGCCTTCGATACCCTCACAGTTTGACTAGGAGAGTTCTCCAAATCGAGCACTGTCGGAAATCTTGGCCTACATAACCCACCAGTCCAATCCATTCTCTCTCCAGGGTTTCTGAGGACTTTTGTTCGACTAGGACAGTTCTCCAAATAGAGCAACCTGCCGGAAATTTTGGCTTGGCCTACACAACCTACCAGTTCAATCCAGGCTCTAACTGCTCGTCAGGCTTTCTGAGGAGTATCTACAAAACAGGCTGAGTCGTTCATTATCCATATTCTGTCTAACTGGTTGTGCAATTTATATCGAGTAACTCGTTATAGCAAATACTTTTAACAACTTCCACTAGCAGAAGTAGTTAAGAACGTTCGGGGGATTTTATTAATTTGCAAAAAAGGCAGGAGTAGATAATTTATATACTGTTTGTGTAAAAGTGCTGATAGTGTAAACCTACACCTAGCCACTCGTTACTTCTTAAGTCACCACACAAAAATTCAAAAAGTCATGCCGCAAGCCGGAATTGAACCCGCGACCACCAACGCAATGGCGACGCTCGCTAATCACTCGACCACCTCATCACGGCGGCAAGCGCTCTCTCAAATTAATATGCAAGCTATTGACAACACTGCCATTTTGGAAGCTGTCATAAACTGTCCATGAAGCTAAACCAGCTCGAGGGAGGAGATAAGACAAATAAAATCTGCGCTAAAGGCACCTCTAAAGCAGTAGATGCCACTCAGGAGTCCACTGAACGACTTACCAGAAGCAAAACCATCGATACCCGATCAAAGGGTATCCCAACAACAACTTTGCCAGCTGGCTGGCTGCAAACAACAAGTACCAACGGCGCAGGACAAAAATAGTCCGCCTAAAACAAAAAAAACCGTCCAAACCGCAAAACTGAAACCAAGAAGGAAAAAGCCAATAGAAAACCAACTTCGAAAGATTCATCAAAAAAGCTCAAACACGGGGCTTTGACCATTGCCTTGTTCTCCACAGGAGTACTGAGATTCTCACCAAGCACAAGCAGTGAAATCGATTCCCCAACCGAAAATACCACCTGCGATTCAAAAATCGTCAAACCCGTGGAATTCGCCGAATCGAAAAACTGGTTCAAAGCCAACGCATAGCCAATCAGCATCCCCTCCATCATCACCCGGTGCGCAACGTGAAACCTTCCCACCAGATAGAGGAAGACAGCGTCGTAGTTACAAAAAATGCCACGGACAGAAAAAAAGCTTCATAATACAGGGACTACCTGAATCAACGGATGCGACTCCAGAAGACCGATATTCTGAAGACATGAACCGCTTTCGTCAACTCTTGAATAATATTCTGGAACCTAATACGTCGAATGAACTGGAAAAAGCCTTCCGCCTTGGAAAACGGCCCGAAAGCCAATCTGAATCAACACGTCCTAGGCCTCTTAAAGTTATCTTGACCAGTAGCCAGGGAGCCAGTCTCATTCTGTCGAGGCGCTTCAAGTTAAAAAACTCAAACCCTGGAGTTTTGTTTTCAACAGGACTTCTCACCTGCGGAGCGGAACAAACGCCATCAACTTGTCATCGAACTAAGACGGCGGCTCAGCGAGGGGGAAACAAACTTGGTTATTTACAACAACCAAGTGATCCATCATCCATTATTCTCCCCCTGGAGAGGCCCGTTCCGGATTACCACGCAGTTGGCCCAGTAAACAAGGGCTCGCGCCCGACTGTTAGCACTTTCCGAGCAAACCGAAAACTAACATTTATGTAAACCAATGCACAGAGTATATTATCGAAGCTCGACGAGCTTAAGATTCATGTCTGCGATCTATCTCCAGATATAATTTCCGTAACAGAAACTTGGTTGTCCCAACACGTGGACGACCGAGAGGTAAATATGGCTGGCTACCAACTTTTAATAACAGACAGGAAAGAGCGTCAAGGAGGTGGCGTACTCACATACGTGAAAAGTGAAATTACAGTTTTAGACAAAACTTATAAACTCGCGTCTACTTCCGAGGCGATATGGCTATCCGTAAAAGTGCCAGGTACATCAAGTCTAGATGTCCTGACAGTCTACCGCCCACCGAGAAGAGACCCCGTAGCTGATGCTTACCTGCTAGAGGAACTTAAAAAGATTGCCACACGGTTGGATATCCTGATCATGGGTGACTTCAATGCGCCTCACATCGACTGGAGCTCGACCTGTGCACATAGTTCTGATCTAGCCTTCGACGGTTGTTTTCTGAGCACGACACTAAAGCTAAGTCTCACACGGCACGTCACTTTTTCCAACCAGGGTGTGCGAAGGACAACAGGCCAATTGCCTGGACCTAGTTCTCACGAAGTCGCACGACAGCATCGACGAAGTGTCGTGTCTACCGCCGCTAGGCAAAAGTGACCACGTGGTACTGCGATAGAAGTACTCACTATTTTCTATACCAGCAAGACCATCAACAATCAGAAGGAATATATGGCAAGGCGATTTCGGTGGAATGAGGGCCGAACTAATGCGCACTCAGTGGGAACCTTTATTCTTTGGAAACGTAACCGAGGACTGGGAAACGTTCCGGGACATACTGCACAGGCTCATGGAAAAACACTGTCCAATTTTGAGAAAAAGGTTAACGAACAGACCACGATGGCTTTCCCAGGCCTTAAAAATCGAAGTTAACATAAAGCGGAGATTGTGGAAAAAATCACTTACGGATGGAACTCCTGCATCTCTAAATGCGTATAAAATGCAGAGAAATCGGGTCAAGGGCCTTATTTTTAGAACAAGACAGGCTTTCGAAGTGGACCTGCTAAACCGGGGCCACCGTGAACCCGAGAAACTGTTTTTACGGTTACCTCAGGCAGAATACACGGAACAAGGATCCAATACCCTGCTGGGGACCGCCGAGGGCATAGACCTCACTGAAGACGGTGCGAAGGCTAATCATCTTTCAGAATTTTTCCAGTCGGTTTTCACAAAGGAAACGAGATACGATCACCCTACCGATGGCTTCGAAGTGGATACAATAGTCGAGACTGTTAATTTTACCGAGACTACTGTCCTCAAGGAACTTTTGGGGTTAAAGGAATCTAAGTCTCCGGGTCCCGATGAAGTACCTGCCAAGCTGTTGAAAGAGCTCGCGAGAGAGTTGGCAAAACCACTCTCTACGCTTTTCCAAGCATCCTTCCAGACTGGAAGTCTACCAGCCGACTGGAAATCCGCATGGATTACGCCGCTTTATAAGGGTGGAAGCCGGGTCTCTGCTAACAATTATCGACCGGTCAGCCTAACTTCAGTTTGCTGCAAAATCATGGAAAAAAATAATTAAGCAACAACTAATGCAGTTCTTCGAACATAACAATCTGCTATCCGAAGCCCAGCACGGCTTCCGTAGAGGTAGATCCTGCGTAACAAATTTGCTCTACTGTTAACAACGTTGGACTGAAGCGGTCGATAGTGGTAATACGGTGCACGCAGTCTATATAGACTTTAAAAAGGCTTTTGATAGCGTGCCGCACCTACGCCTTCTTTATAAACTCAACCGCATAGGCGTAAGAGGTAGACTTCTGACATGGATAGCAAATTTCTTAACTGGCCGCTCACAAACTGTGCATATCAGCGACAAACAGTCGACTAAAGTTGAGGTTGAGAGTGGTGTTCCCCAAGGCTCTGTTCTCGGCCCTATACTGTTCATTGTTCACATCAACGATTGTGCCAACGAACTAGACTGCGATATTGCCATGTTTTGCCGATGATCTCAAACTTTGGCGCGTCATTCAAACTGCGGCTGATGAAGAGAACTTCGCAGGGCAAACTTAAATCGACTCCAGAAATGGTCCAATGACTGGCTCTTGCCGTTTAATGAGAGCAAGTGCAACATCATACGAGTCGGGAAAAGCAATCCTTCGAACCGTACGGTTTACAGTCTGAATGGCATTCCATTGAAAGAAGTGGATGTCCAAAAGGACCTTGGAGTCTGGATCACGCCTTCGCTTAAACCCTCCCTACATTGCGCAAAGGTAGCGAAGTCAGCCATGTCGATTCTGTACCTCGTTAAACGAGCTTTTGCAGCCTTCACTACCGACTGCTTCGCTAAAGTTTTCGGAAACATTCGTGCGGCAACAGTTGGAGTCCGCTATCCAAGCTTGAGACCTTGGGCGGCGAAGGACATCAACATCCTCGAAAAGGTCCAAAGGCGAGCAACCAAACTTGTCCTTGGACATGGCTCACTGCCTTATGAAACACGGCTGTCGAGTCTCAATCTCTTTCCCTTGCACTATAGACAGCTTCGGGGTGACCTGATACTAACATTCCGCATACTAAGCATCCAGGACTGTTGTCTCGTGCCAGGGGATTTCTTCGAGTCAGCAAAAACAGCGAACTTGAGAGGTCATCCTCTCAACTTACGTTTGACTGGAGCAAGGCTAGACACTCGGAAGTACTTCTTCTCCAAAAGAGTAGTCGAAGCTTGGAATAGTCTTCCTCTGGATGTTGTAATTTCGGACTTCTTGGAGGTTTTTAAGCGAAAGTTAGATCGATATAATGGTGCGAGCTACAACACTAACGGAAAGCTGCAAGTGTGACGTCAGAAAGTAAGGCATTTATAATACTACTAGTTATATTTGAGTAACATTCCCTTGTTTGTTATTTTCTCGTTCGAGGGCTTGCATTCTCCCATTATTCCCATGCTGTGGGGTCCTCGAGGTCTTCGATGCTTAACTTATTTACACACCTTGGTGACACTGTGAGTATTCGCATCAGCTGGACCTGGCAATCGTCGTCCATGAGGTGTATTAACGTTATCCCCTGGTTTGAACCGCAATGGACCGAGGATGATCTGGACATCTATTTCAGCCTTTGATATCCCTCAACGGATACTGCAATCAGCAATGGAGCATCATGTGATCTCCGAAATGCCCCCGTTGCCCCCCTCCCAAGGGCAGCAGTTTTTTTTCTCCCTAAATATCACCGGGAGTTTGTTTTTCACTGTCTGCTCTTTTTTTCAACTTTTGTTCCACTATGTTGGCCCTCGCCAACATATCGAGATGTACGATACCACAACTCGCAGGTACAAATAGGGAATTCAAAGGTGACTCACCTACATCTCCCTCAAATATACTGATACTGATAGTGATCTAAAGAAACGATTTGGGAAATAGTTGAGGCAGAAACAAACAGATTTTTCATATCTTTCGTCATTCCTGTGTGCACTCAAGGCGGTACTTAGTGTGTCCTCAAACTCCATTAACATTGAAAAATAATGTGCTGTCAATTTTTGGAAAGCGATAGCTAAAGTGGCCACATGCTAGTTGTGAGGAACCTGACCTTTCAGTGCACTAAGGTTTTCTTGTGGAACAAAAAGTCAAAGCCCTTGAACTCCCTCTTGGTTAAACATTTTTGAAAAAAACCGAGAAATCAAGAAAAAGTAAATGAAATTTCGTTTACATCATTGCATGCGCAAAGCAATCGGCGGTCTATGGTCAAAAACAACTAAACATGAACGCCTACTCACATATTGCAAGTAAAATTATCTGATGTAAATACATAAAGGTTTGGGTGAGCGTATGTGACCGGTAAGATAGAAGCCTGGCATATGTGTAGTTTGCAAATCAATGAATCGACACGTAAGTAGAGAATAACATAAGAAGGCAGAGTTTTCCTAGCTGCATCCAATCTGTTACGGATGAAAAACTTGCGTGCATGACTGTTGTCTAAAGCTGTCCAGGTCATTAATTGTGAGGAAGATAAAAATCAGAGCCCCTCCTAGTTGCCTTCAAGAACGGGCAAAGATGTTGAGGGTTGACAGTCTCTTTTCATAGGGTTTTGTTCCCAGAACATTGGTCATTTCTTCGCCCACCTCTAGACATTATTTAAGACTTATAAATCCTAGCCAGAGGATAGTTTGCATGCTTATATTACTAATTATAGATTCAGCTGCACAAGTTAACAAAAGTTTATGAGAATCCATCTTTTTAACACCCCACAAAGACTTGCCTGGTGAGTTCCATTATCGCTATGGATAAGGTTACCACCTTCCTATAGGATATTGATGGTTCTAGCGGAGATAAAATCCTCATACCGAAAATTTTCTCGGTGATGTGCATTTAAGAAAGAAAATGTTTGGCTGGATATTCAGCAGCTGTAAAATTTAGGAAAGTTGTAGCTATGCTTTAGGTTTAATTTTGTGTGCTACTTAACACAATTTCATGTCATTCGCAAAAAGTATGACACAACCGCTTAGGCCTTTGGTGCATTCTTTGATGCAGAGCAGGCGGATTCCTACGAATGCGACTACCAACAGCAGCAGCAGACTTTCCAAATAAAGCAAACCCTTGATTGTAATAAAAACAGTCAGTGTTTTCTGCTTTTATCACCCAGGCTTGAACATCTACTCTGTATTTGAGGCAATAAATAACTCCCGAGGTTAAGCTTTGTGGTCTTTGTTATACATTGCAGGTTGAAACAATCTGGTTCGCAAATTTTCAACTTTAAACCTAGTTTCTCACCCTGATACAGCGCATTCAGCTTCATAGAAATCTCGGTGACTACCTCCCTCCATCTAGCACTCGGTTTGGTTATTCTAAATACTTCTTTTCTGAAACCAGTCTTGAAATCACCCCCGAATTTATGTGTTGCAACAGAGTACATCTTAGAGTGACCCTAGCTGCTTCAACCTTCAGGTTCAGTCGAGAATAAAACGAAGGGTTAGACGGCAGATCAGAGGACAGCGTTCTCTGTTTGGAGCATAGGTTGATAAATTTGGCAGCCGGAAGAGCGCACACATCTGTTGCCGCCACAGCTGCCTTCTGAGTGAGATTGCAGCCTGCATACGCGAACATCTTAATGCAACTTTTGAAAGCTCTCCCACCAATTTATATAATTTTACAAAACTGTACATAAAATGTAGCGTTCATATATGAGAAAAAGTTTTATTGTATGTTCACTGAGGCTAGTTCCTCCATCCTTTCTACCTATAAAATCTTCTTTCAATTATATAGGGGCCTCGGATCCGAATTGTAATTATAGATGAAAAAAAGTTATAATTTTATGTTCACTGAGGCTGGTTCCACCATCCTTTCTACCTATAAAGTCTTCTTGCAATTATATAGTGGCCACGGATCCGTTCATAGATGAGATAAAGTGGCCTCGGATCCGTTCATAGATGAGAAAAAGTTTTATTGTATGTTCGCTGAGACTGTTTCCGCCATCCTTTCTACCTATAAAGTCTTCTTGTAATTATATAGTGGCCTCGGATCCGAATTGTAATTATAGATGAGAAAAAGTTTTATTGTATGTTCAATGAGGCTGTTTCCACCATCCTTTCTACCTATAAAGTCTTCTTGTAATTATATAGTAGCCTCGGATCTAAATTGGTTAAAACTCGTTGATACGTATTCCAGCACTCTACTGATGCCGACCGAAATACCACCAAACTAACAAGTCTACTGCCAAATCGCGAGAGCATAAATGCCCGGTGTGGAAACGCAGAATGGCTCTTTTCATCTGTTTAAGCAGACGTACCGTGATATGCAGCGCATGCTATCGGGGACGCACGTAGTCGATTTGCTGCCAAAAGCTGCAAAAGACAAATTCTCTTATCTACTACTTCCTGCATGCTGATTCTCCTAACTGGTCACTCAAACACCACAATAAACTGGCGAATACGAATTGTATACTCAAACGGCGGCAGACATGACCCTGTCGCTTCTTGGCTAACCAAGGCCTTAAATACTTAGGAAGCATGGCAGGCAAATTCCCATTGAAAGTGGTAAGTAGCCATGAAGATTATAGCTGCTTAAGGAAATTGGAAACGTGGAGTGCTGTCCTTTTAAGTGAAAATGTCCAGCTAAAAATCCGGAAACAGCTTAGAATGACAGGAAGAGGAAACTTAATAAGAATTAAGTCTTTCAGGAGCCACACCCAAACGCGACCTCGGGACAAGTGCTTTAGGGTGTAAAGAGGAAGGCCGAAGCAATTCCGTAACCAAACGTCTACTTAAGTGAAATAAGTATACACAGTGAGTAACCTTACTCATACAAAGTGGCAAAATGTACGAATGTTTGCTAATCACACGAAAGCCGGCATCAGTGAATGTACAACTGCTGGCAAATAATACGGAACAACTTTAAGTGAACTCCAAATATAAAAACAAATTAGAATAAACATTAATTTTTTTGAAATGTCATTTTGTGAGGGAGAAGTAACGAATACTAAACCAGAGCTTTATAAGCCTGAAGTTTTTCATTCTCACATGAATCCATCCTCAGAAAAAGCGTGAGATAAACGTATTGGATTGCCCAGGTTTTGCAGTATTTGTAAGATGTAGTTGCTAGGCCAGCACATGCCTGTCACAATAAACAGGTCACGAATGCACCACTGATAGCTGCACCTGTTGTGAAAATTGTTTGACAGACCAGATGTTGCGCTGGGCATTTTGCATGCCAGTGTTGTGCGCCTGCGTGTCTGTCAAAAGTATCGGCTCAGATGCTCATCGAGCATGTCGCATTCGGAGCGATGATGGCCACCAGTCGGCAGATTTCGTCATGCGAGTGAGCTTTAAGGCAAATTGGCTGGTCAACATTGGCTCCAGAAAAAGTGTTCTGATGCACGCTCTCCGCACGGCTAGCTACCTTGCCCAGGCAAATGTTCAGCACTGGATATGCTGCGGGGAAGTCGTTGCGGTTGTTGATTGATAGGGGGCTGGAAAACTCGCGCACCTAAAGGTTCACGCGCTTAGTAATGCTTGCAAGGATTTTGTCTTTATAATGCTTGAATGCGTGGTTGGGTGCCGTCGAATGCTCCACGGCTTGGGAGCTGGCGTCGTTCCTCCTCACTGCTGCTACGTGCTCGGCCATTCACTTTAAACATAGTCTTTCAGTTTTCCGACATATGTGTTTTACCCACAATTGCACCAGAACTTTAAAGGACCTCAGCAGTTTCTTTTCACTACAGTGCGTCTTTCGGTCCCAGGATCTGGTGCCTTATGCCTACCTCCGGTCTGTGTGCATCTCCAACTCCAAATGGGTGAAGAAAGTGGTTGTCCGCTTCGCAGTTACTATTCATGTAGGGAAGAGCTAACCGGCATTTGGGGCTGGTTAAACTTAGTCTCTCGTCTTGTTAGTGCAGGCACTGGTTGACGAAGTTGCACGGGTAACCATTGCTATTAGGACTCGTTGATGATATTTTAATTCAGCAGCATTGTCGTGCGGTTCACTGCCTTATGAATCCGAATAATTGAGTGAGAATCTGAAAATTCATACAAATAAAGCTCTTTTTGCAATGATCATTTCTCCTACGTTGCCACTACTTCCCGCAGCTGGCCTATTCTTAACAATATCAACGCTGTTAGAAAAGTTGCAAATTCCAAAAACTCAAAACAGCAATCTGGCTGTGCTTAAGAAGTTAAATAAATTAGTTCAATAAAACCATAAAACATTTCTTCTCTGTATAAGACTAAAAGCTTTATTCTGTCAAAGCTCTTCTTATTTACTTCTGGAGCTGAACTACGATGAGTTTCAGACCATACTTGAAATGTTGTTGAATACTTCAAAATTTTCACTGTTTTCAATCGATTGACCATAAATTTAGAGTATGTTCTATTTTTTTAAAAAAAACAAATAATTGAATATTGAACAAATATTGAATATTTCTTAAAAGCAGTTACGGCTATAGAATATCTTGGATCTTCCTTCTAACAGCGAAAAACCACCCTAACGTTAAAACTCATCACCAAGAGTAATTAGCAGCCAAAACAGAAGTTGGCAACTAATATGCCGCAGGTCAATACAAATATTCTCCAATACTTTCTCATTTTTAAATGCTAGATATTTCGCTCAAGCATGTCTGTGTAATTTACCTTCCTTCCACGGTTAGAGCAACGTAAAAGGGAATGTTTAATCAGTTATTCCACTCCTGAAATTTAGCGATATTTCCTCTGTTGAAAAGCAAAGAACTTACTTTTATCTCTACATTGGCGCATTTTGGGTATATATCTTCATTTGGGTGTCATTCTAAGATTGCAAATGCACACAGGGTTACCATTGTAATATGAATCTATTGAAAAAACTTCAAATCGACTGTCCTGTTCATTTTCAAATCACGCATTAGCGGAATCTATATCATACAAAAAGCTGAGGGGGAATCCGTAGTAGCATAAAAGACAACACCGAAAAAGCAGAACGATATGAAGCTAAATAAGAGAAGGATTGAAAGAAGGCATTTTTACAAATTTGTGTAACTGGATTTTTAAAATCCATAGAACGTTTTGAGTGCCTAAAAACACGCTTACCTTCTAGCAAATTGTTTCATCTGAGTTAAGGGACGAAATAAAGAAATAATAAGTGTGGCATGTTACAAGTGATGAAACTCATGAGGTTCAGTTACCCTCTTCTCAAAGCAAAACAATTGAGAATATATAAACGTAGTGTACATTGTTAATGACACCAAAGACCACCGGAGTACTAGGTAACATTGATTTCCTCTTACATTTTCCAATATTTTGACCGATAAATTATTTATTCAGATATTCTGCAAACAAAAAGAACATATTATGGAATAGGTTAAATTAATAGCTACAATTTGCAGCCTTTTAGTTGGCGATGCTTCATTGTTTTAATTGCATCCTCATGTTTCATGAGCTAGGTCACATACTGGATAGTAAACATTAGTAGTAGATGGTTCTGCCGATTGAACGCAGTGGGCTTACGTGCCCCTGCCTAAGTTGATACAATTTCTGCCTCCATCTTTGACTTAAAAAACCGAAATCAATGGCAACTAACTGCCTTTTGATTACGTTGCACTTATAGAAAAGCAGAAAAGATCTCATTGACTGGTGTCCGTGAGCTAAATTAAATCGTGGCTTATAGTTTAAGCCTTAAACGATTCTCACTTACCATGAGAATATCAGCCTTTGTGAATTTGAATGTGTGGCTGGAGCTGGAGTCCTTTCTCTGCACGGCTGCAGCAATTTGGCTTCAACTTAGTCTTCCAATTTCTCCAACGTACAGTGAGTGACCGATCTGATGCAAAGTTAACCAAGTTACTAAATTGCGTTTGTGAGTAGCAAAGACCACTTAATGGGTGTTGTAAGAACAATCGAAGTGCGGAATCATCTCATAATATTTCGGGTAGAACAGGATGACAGTTTTGATTGCACTTCCTCTCCGTTACCTGCAAAAATGACTACTTCAGTAGTATGCATTTTTTCTATTGGTTTTCGCTGCCAGCATAAACTGAACAATGTTTTATTCAAAACCTGTACAGCTAATCAAGTCATCTTTATGGTTTTAACTAGAAGAAATGTGCTCCGTTGGTTCTAAAAAAGGTTTCTTATTAAAATATCTTTTAAGAAAGTTTAATTTTCATTCAAATAACATCGCATGCACCCGTTTAGTAAATTCCCTCAGGAAGCATCTAAATAGACCACATGTCGCCTATTAAGATGCGAAAGTAACTTTACATGAAATTTAAAGGCACAACTTAGTAAATTATCTTATAAAACATCTCCAGGCCAATGAATTACATACCTCAGTATCAGCAGCTTTGAGAACAATAAGTCAGTCTTACAAGTCACACGGAGAGGCTGACACACGCTTGGTAGACAAATGGCGTCCAAACGACTGACCTAAACAAAGCATCAATAATCAGTTCATCACAGTCCCCACTAACTATGCTTTAACAATTTTTCATCTTGTAAATATTGCCATTTTGAGTTTAACTTCAAACGCTGCTATCTTCTCAAGTCTTTGCAAAAAACCTGACCATATGGTAATTATGGCTTTAAAAGTCGACGGGGCCAGGCCCCTTCTAGCCCCCTCTGAGCCCCCTCTATCGGAGGGGACATCTGCTGGTAGGGCATCCACTGCAATTGTTTGTAAATACTCCATGTTATTTATTTAATGGCGCAAAGGAATGCATAATTTTCCTTTACCGGAAAGCATTAAGCTCGTACACTGGAAATCCTAAATGGAAACGCTGTAGCAGATCAGGATCAAAAATATTTGAGGACTAGAAAAAAGTTTCGAAACCTAAATAGAAACCTTTTTGAGTTAACAATATGTTTTTAACAATATAAGCGTGCTCCAAACTCTTGTGGACGGTTTATATGGAGTATATTCAATTTTGTATGGGTAACAAATATCCATGGGAAAAATACATTCTACCTTTATAGTCATTTTTCACCCTTCGTGGTTTTTGTAGGCATAGCGACTGGCAGACGTTTGAAGGCCAGTATCCTGCATAGTCCATCATATTTTCGCTTTAGCCTGAACGGTAGTCCAATTTACAACCCCACTTAACTAATATGGGGAGCACGCAGACAAACGCATCTAACAACGTCAATGATGGCGACCAACCCGTTCACTAACTTTCAACATGCGAACGCTGATCATCAAGCAATTGACGCAACAGAGGGCAATCATCGTCGAAGAAGGAAGAAGCATGTCATTGTTCGGAGTATGCAGTAACCTAGCGACTGCATCCTCTAAGTACTGCAACTGCCTGTGCACAAAGTACCCATTCCAGATGCTGTCTGCGATTTTGGGTTTAAACGTAAAACCACTACTTCAGTTTTGTCTCTGGCGATCTCATCTAGTTTTTCTCCCTTCCTGAGCGTTGCATTGTCGGTTGGATCGGTAAACTGTCTTTTGTCACATACGAATAATAAGGCCTTCTTAGGATATTATGTAGTAAGCTTAACAGGTGTATTTCTGACTTATGACTAGAAAGCGGCAGCATTTCACTGGCGTAAACATACGTTCCACGATCTCGTGAAAAGTAATGTCAGTGAAAATTAGCAGGCAAGCATAATTCCTAAACGGAACTCCTGCATAAGGAAAAATAGCAGGTAGTTGTGAATAGTGAACGGAGTGGGATAGCATATCGTATTCTTATCCCAATATCGAAAGTAGATGATGGCAACCGATTTATTATTAGATTTACATGAGAAGTATTAGAGGAAAATACTGTCTTTCTATGAAGCTACACCACGATATTGTTGACAGTGGCAGTATGGTAGTGGGTGGTACGAGTCTAACTGTTATAAGCACTGCCAAGCACACAAACTAACATTTTTATATCCCAAGGCGCATAGTCTTTCTCAAATCATATTGAACTGCAAATAAGGGGATCTCGAGTTGGTAGGTCATCGTGCGTGTTGTGGCTATCCCAGGGCGTCCATGGATACAATTATACACTACGTGTGTACCAAATATTTACAGGGGGCGGCAACAGTTCACTATTGCAAAGGAGTGCACAGATTTGAAAAATAAAAACAGAATTATGTCTCCGAGGACTGAGATGTTTAATGCCGATGCCTTGCTCGAATGTAAATTCACGGAGCGTGAAAGTCCTTCAAACTATGACTGGCTTTTGTAAACGGCAGCTTGATATCGAGGCGGATTTTTATATTTGGTAAAATATAAGAGAATACTTTGTGCCAGAGATTGTTTACATAAATTCGAATTTATAATGGCATTATCAATAAATGGACAGTTTTGATGCTCACTGAATTTGTTACGGTATATGTTCGTCGCGCTGTGCCTTGAAACTCAATCTAGAACATTCGGAGGAAGTCACATATTGACAATTAAGATAGGTTTAAGATGGTATCGATTGAGACAAGGGATATCGGAATGACACCCCGGCCAACAGTGGCCATCCCTTTACCTTGTCCTTCACCGTATCACCCTCTAAAATTGTACTTACTAAGCAGAAATTTTTATTAATTAGAGTTTTTATGGTACTGATAAAAAGCGCATTCAAAAGCAGATATGCGGATGTGCCTGAAATAGCTTTGTCAATGCTGTAATGAAAGTCAATATTATAACCTCAATTATTTGATCATTTCTGTTAGTAATTCACGAGATTGATTTCCAACGTCAATTTGATGAAAAACCAATTGCTAAAACAGGACACAACGCCGGTTGCTTGAAGATAACTTGAAAAAGCTCCAATTGAGTTGGTCTCCACATCCACAAACTGCACGTACAAGGGAGTGAAGAAAATTCAAATTGGATCTAAAAGTGAAAAGCAAATATCCACAGTCTTACTCGATCTCTATTGTGGAATTTTACCCAGAAACTTCTAAAATAGTATTTGGCTAACTCCACATTCTATAGGCCAATTGAAATTGTGGTTATTCCTGAGTCAAATTGCTCCAAATTTAGACTGACTCTAAATGACTAGACAGGCGTGGCCGCGTTTAGAATATAAACCTCATTGCAATCATAGTAGGTCAGACACAAGTGTCTCATGCGGTATTACAAATATAAACGCTCATATACTTATCATATTTTATATTTTATAATGCATATTGTTGAGAAATCATATGATAAAATGATCCGTCCAAATGTACGATTGTGGCGGAACTCAAACAGGGCAGAATATATATTTGGGGTAACAATTTTCATGATATTATGACAGTTAGACCGTCGATTTCGACGAGGTCTACCGTATGCTCCACACCAAGTGGTGAAGGGACGGTGACTTGCGCGTGAATTAGTTTTAAGTGATAGTAGCCTTGTGCTGCAGCTACCGCACTCTCTCCTCCTCCCCCACCTGAGCCCGGTGTCAAGACAAGGTCACGAAGATCGGAAATTGAGAGGGCGCAGGTGGCTGGCGCGGCCGAGCCGCCTCTGCGTAAATTCACCACACCTGGCTTGATCCCACGGAGTGGGAGTGCCATAAAGGCCCTCATTAAGAAGGAGCCATTGCAGCCTGACTCTCATTCCAACAGTCAGCCACTACACGCAAAACACACATTGGGCTGACCACGTGGTCTGAGTTATCCCGTCAATTGGCAACCTTCCAAGCCACGGCTTTTAGCGCACCGTGATAGTTTCAAGCGCGTCAGATTGTTTATAGTGAGAAAAATGCGCCGAACTGTTGACCTCACTCTCTCCCCCACCCCCAAAATCTGACCACCATCCGAACAGGTCAGTTGTCTAATGTGGGAGTGGGCGCATTGGCTGACGGGTCGGCGAACCTATCTTCGCGCGCCACAGCACGACCTGGGCCCCATAACGCACACACCAGGATTTACTTACTCAGGGGATATAGAGGAGCCATCGCCGTCTGACTCCCAGTCTACTGGTCAGCCACTCGATACACACATCACATACACTGGGCCGACGGCGTGGTCTGGTGTAAGCGTCAGATTGGCAGGTTTCCAAGCCATGGTTTCTAGGAAATCGTGATATTATCAGGTATATTATGATGATTGTGAGAGTGTTGTCTGTTTATTAGTGTATATGGTGTGCACTGATGTGGCTTAGTATCCAGTGGTTAACCGCAGGTTGTCGTGGAGGCGCATGTGTCCTAATAGGCCCATGCGGTGTGTAAATGTGCAGGAGCAGTGCGGGCATTGGAGGCGGGTGCGTTGACTGTATTTCGGAGCCCCAGGCACTGGTTCACCAGCCTCCGTGCGATGGATTCGCAGGTGACCAACGAGGCCGATGCGTGAGTTGAAATTGCGGGCACAGTGTGGGCAGGAGAAATCGGTAGAGGCTGGGGGGATGTCATTCATGGTAGTGGGGTAGGTAGTGGCGGTAAGAATGGCAGAAACGGAGGGTGTGCATGGGGTATCGGTGTTGTCGGCATTGCGGTGAATTCCACTGTCATGGATGCGCATGTGACCGAATATTCTCATGCGATGAGTGAATGCGCGATGATAGTGAGGGCAGTGGAGGCGGTGATCTCTGCTCTGTGTTGCTGCTCCAGTTTCTATACGATTTGCTTCGCAAGTGACCAAAGAGGCTGATGCGTGAGGTGACTGTGCGGTCACATTGAGGACAGTTTAGGAGAGAGTCTTCATCGCTGACAGTGGTGGTGTTGGTAGTGAAGGCGGTGGTGGTTGCGGTGGTGGGGGTAACAGGCGATGAGCATTGGGATGTTGTCTTTATGATGGTGGGAGTAATGGAATTGATGCCAGGAGTGAGGGTGGGGTAGTCTGAAGGAGGGTTGGCAGAATTTGACGTATAAATTGGAATTGTCGGATTGTTAGTGCATTATGTCCGAAGATGTCCAACCAGGCCGATTCGCGCGCGGAAGATGCGTTGACAGCGTGGGCATGTTGGCAGGGCCTGGGCATCGACGGTGTTGGTCCGGGGCGCTGGTGACTTTCGTGCCTCTTATTTGGCCTTGGTGGTGGCTATCTGGTTGGCCTCATAGATTGATTAACCAGTTTTCACGGATCTTCTCCATGTCGGTATGTCCTGGGCAAGGTCCTCCCAGGTCGTCAAGTTGATTTGCAGTTGCTTCAGCGATTTCTTCAAAGTGTCCTTGTAGCGTCGTTTTTGACCTCCCTGCCGGCGAGAACCCGTAGCGACATCTCCGTAGAAAAGTCGTTTGGGTAGTAGCTCGTCGTCCATTCTTACCAGGTGACCGCTCCATCGCAGTTGCACTTGCCTTAGCATGGCATGGCTGCTGAGGATTTCGGTCCGCTCCAGGACTTCCGTGTCCGGGATGCTGTCTTGCCATCTCGGCTTCAGTATTCTGCGGAGGCGAGTAAGATGCTGATGTTGGCGTCATTGTCGTCAAACCAGTCCTGGTGTTGACGGCGTGCGCGTCAGAGGACTTCGTGGGCGGTGGACTGGATGACATTTCGCAGATGACACCATCGTGTCTCCACGGTAGCATTATCATCTGGAGCATGCAGGTCCTCCAGTTTCCCGGTTATTTGGTTGTTGAAATCAAAAAATTGTGCAGGCAAATTTAAAAAAAAGAGTTTTTAACTTACCTGGCAGCCGCTTACCTTGGGGCCTTTTTCGGGATTGCAGTCGGAGCCTCATCTGGGAGATGACGAGGCTGTGATCTGCCCAACCATTGGCATCGCGGATTGCCTTGGTTACGAGCCCGTCCTGTCGATCTCGCCTCCGGACGAGAACATAGTCCAGCAGATGCCAGCTCCGCGAACGAGGGTGCATCTACGTGGCCTTCTCCAGCGTTCGGAAGGTGGAAGAAGGTGTTGGGCAGCAGGAGACGGTGTTCCGTACACGTGCGCAGAAAAGGATGCCGTTATCTTTACAGCTACCGAGACCGTGGGGACCCAGCACACCCTGCCAGGCAGCGTGGTCCACACCGACGCGGGCGTTGTGGTCAACCAAGGACAATTAATTTGTCCACCTTCGACACAGTCGCCAGAAGGGCGTGCAGGTTCTCATAAAATTTGTCCTACGCCGTATCAGAGCTCGTCATTGAGGGGAGCGTAGGCGCTGATGATGGTGGCGAACTTGTCTCCCCAAAGAGGCAGGCGGAGGCTCATCAGGCGATCATTCATACCCTGTGGCAGACAGGGCAGACGTCCCACGATGTCGTTCCAGATGGCAAAGGCAACACCAGCGTCGCGTCTTTTTGCATTAGGCCGGCCGCTCCAGAAGAAGGTGTAGCCGGCACCCACGTCCTCCAGCTGACCCTGCTCAGAGAATCGGGTCTCGCTGAGAGCAGCAATGTCCACCTTGTAGCGCGCCAGTTCCCGAGCGACTAGCGCCGTCCACCTTTCCGGTCGGTTGCTCCTAGAATTGTCTTAAAGGGAAGTATCAATATCAATATATTTGAGGGAGATGTAGGTGAGTCACCTTTGAATTCCCTATTTGTACATGCGAGTTGTGGTATAAAAAAATATCTTGATATGTTGGCGAGGCCAACATAGTGGAACATAGTCTAAAAAGAGCAGACAGTAAAAAAATACACCCGGTGATATTTAGGAGAAAAAAACGTTCGCCCTTGGTGGGGGGGTCCAACGGGGGGCATTGCGGAGGATACATGAATCAGCCAGATACTCACTTGCTGATTGCAGAGTCCGTTGAGGGATTTCAAAAGCGGAAAAATATGCTCAGAACATCCTCGGTCCATTGCAGTTCGAACCAAGGGAGAACGAACCAAGGGAATGAACATTTCAGGCTGCTAGTGTGAGTGGACTCACCCAAGCAGCCTGGAGGGTACGGCGAGGGGGATGGGGACGGTGGAATTGTTGTTTGTTTGAGTTTAACGACCGCGTATTTTGCGATCTGCAAGCCGCGGCCGGCTGCAGAAGACGCGATAATGAGCATTTGTTTAGGGCACCTTTTCTAGCCCCTTCCTCCGCGAGGCAAGCAGTGCTGTCCCTTAATAGAGCTGCTCGGACATCCCATATGGCTGCTGAACTCCACTATGGGTCACGGTTTTGTTTTAGTGGGAGAACGACCCTTAGTTGGCCTGGGCCGCCTACGGGGTTGCTGTCGCCCCCACCGTAGGACTTTTTGAGAGGGGGGAGGCGGGAAGTTAGGGAGTCAGACATACCGGGTGTGGAGGCGCACACAACACCGGAGACCCTCACCTGGTTTAGCCCGCCGGTCGTGACGGTTGCCCGGGGGGTGGCGGCTGGGAAGAACCCAAATTCGAGGAGCCACAGGTGAGAGTTGGGTACGAGTTAGAGGCGGCCACAGGAGCATTCACCACCTGTACGAGATAAATCGAGCGACCAAATGCTATATGTGTGGTGCTTCCCCTAACTAGTACCCCTACAACCCTCATGATATTATAATGAACTAAGTGTTACTTTCAGTGCTGATACACATCTAAGCATTTACGAAGTCGATTTTGTCGAACGTTCGCTTTCGGTTATTCATTATCAGTCCTTTACAATTATATAAGGGAGGGTTGAGTAACAAAATGATTACCCATCCAATAAGCAGTTAATGTAAAGGAGAGGGTTGAGGGAGTTCAGAGGTTCGAGGTTATAGTCTAGTCCTATAAGGGTGAGGGATGGGGCAGGGAAGAATGAAAGGTGTACGGTTCGTATTTATGCTTGCTATGTAGACGGTATCTTTGCAATAGCAGATGATACGCTTGACTTGGAAAAAGTGAATCAGGTTAACCCGGCGTTAACTTTCCCTTGGGAAAAAGAGAACGGAGAGTTCCTCCCCTTTCTGGACGTCCTACTTAATAGAACGCCAGAGGAAACAATTCGTAGAAGTTTATTTCATAAGAAAACTATAAACAGGTCACTACACAAATTTCTACAGTTTTCTGTACCACTTACTCAGAAACGAAGCCTACTCCACTGTTTCAACAACCGAGCTAGGATAATATGTACTCCAGATACGCTAAATAAAGAACTCACTCTGGTACAGAACACCCTCCAAGAAAATGGCTTACCCGAGAAGTTTATTAGTAATTATATGGAGGAACGTCCCCCAAAATCAGACGTACCAACAGCTGAGAATAAGGACTTATTTCTCGCATTGCCTTTTCGAGGGGATCCAGCGAGCAAACTTCTATATCGGCGCTTAAACACTGCTATCGCGCGCATGTACACAGCCGCTAAGTTAAGGATAGCGTTCTCAAGCACTCCACTTCTTCACCTTAAAGGCAAGGATAGACTTCCGTTTCAGACCTCTTTAATGTGTATCTAAGCCTTCACTTGCTCCTGTCGGGCAGGCTATATTGGTCGAACAGCTAGTCACCTTTCCAAGAGGATAAGAGAGCCCTATCCTGCCGGGCATGATAAAGTCCATCTCGAGCGCAATTGCGTCTAATTTGGTTTACAGCGGTCACCAGGCAGACGTCAAACAAGCATTCCGAGTAATCTATAAAGTGCCAAACGAAAAACTCCAAGTTCCTGTGTCAGCGGATTCTAGCGATGGCAGAAGCTGTGGCCATATGATTGACCAACCCAATTTTGTGCTCGCAAAAAGCGTTTGAAGTAGCCCTACGACTCCCTTGGCCGAAAACAAACTCAGCATCTGCGTTCACACCTCCTGCCACATCGTGTCATAGTGACGAGGCGGTAACCTAGATAATTGCCGTACACCTTCCCCTGCCCTCCCTACCCCTCGCCTCTATAGGACTGGACCCCTGACCTCTGTACGCCATCAAACCTATTCCCCAGACTTACTGCTTATTGGATGTTTAAACTTTTGTTACTCATCCCTCCCTTTTATTATTGTAAACGTCCTGAGATTGAATAATCGAATGCGTACGTTCGCCAAACTCGACTTCTTATCTTAGTGTTGGGCAAGAAATGGCTTTGACTTTTATCGCTCTGAAATTGTAAACCATACAGCATGCACAAATTTTGATCATTTACTTAGATTCGCACTTTAACTTCGCTCTTCACCCAGGTCCGTCAAGTTGGCTTTCATGCGGTTCTTTCGCACGGAAGCAATTACGAGGAAGATACTGATACTGATCAGCGATCGCATCGCGGTAATATGGAGGATGATTATCAGTGGCACCAGAGCGATGAAGAGAAGCAACATGATCCCTTTGCGTTTTTTGACTGCATTGTTCAGTAAGTAGGTCAGGTAACCAGCCACATTGAGCAACTGGAAGGTCATATCAAAAGTGACCGTGAGACACTGTTTCTGCGTAATGATTAGATGATGCTGAATGCGCAGCAGCTTGAAGGCTTACTGATGTCATAAACGAAGCCAATGCATGCTGAAGCAAGACAACTGAAGGAAAGAACTCACAGAAGTGCCAGAGCATCGCTCTTCTTTGAACGAAGAAGAAAGAGTACAACGCTGACAGCCATGTTTGACTTCGGACACTTTGTGAAGTTCTGAATATCGGTCACCTTACGGCACTGACAAATTTAGGGGCAGGCATGAGAATCAAGCGATGGGTTTAATAAAATGGTCCCGCCGCGGTCCAGTCTGGCATATTGACCGTTGCCAGTTGGCCCTTCTCAACTATAGGTCTTTGTTTTTAACTCATCTCCCAGGCTTATCGGGACGTACACGTTCCGTGATATCAGCGATCAGTATCATCCTACTATAAACCTTCAATCGGAAACGGAGGTCAGTTGCTGTATCCGCGGTGAGCCTGACACTCTCACAAGTGTGAGCCTGTCAACCCCTGTTGTGCGTTGGACCAACATGGGGGCCACATCACGGCACGGCAGGGGTTATTCGGGTTGCGCTACCATAACAACTGCCGAACATGGGGAAATGTGGTGGCACACCTAGGGGTGGCTAGGGCCTACGGCCCCGGTTTCGCCAGCCACCTGCGCCCTCTTCCACCTCCGGTCTTCTTGACTCTGTTTTGACACAGGGCATAGGTGGGGGAGGGGGAGAAAGTGCGATAGAATCAGCGCAAGTATCCTATCACTTAAAACTAAATCACATGCAAGTCACCGTACCTGCACCACCCTGCTGTGGAGCGTACGGGGGACCTCGTCAAAATCAACGGTCGAACTATCGTGTTGCGAAAGCCTGATGCTTCTTTTTGTGAGGTCAATGTCATGTATGTGGAACTAGTAGACAAGTTCATAAATTATGTTAGTAAACACGCCAATTACCCACACTAATCCACTAAAGGAAAAATCCCAGTCTGGGCTTGGGAATTGTAAGAGATTATGGGACCGTCCAATGAGCGCATTCTTCTCAGTATAAGCAGTCTGATACGCATGAAACTATCAAGGTGCGCTAAAAATCATGGCTTGGAAGTTTGTCGACTGACAGAATTACTCGAAACCACATGGTCGGCCTAATATGTGTTTGCTTGGAATGGCTGACTGGCGGATAGAGTGACAGGCTGAAATTTCTCCTCGTTACCGTTTGCACTATGGCATTATCACAACGGTGGAACGCGAGCCAGGTGTGAGGGCTCGCTTTATGGGCGGCCACAACAGCGCCAGCCACCTGCATGCTCTCTTGCTTTTGATTTCATCAACTTACCGGACGAAGGTCGGGGAGAGCGAGAGTATGAGGCAGATTCAGTGCAAGTCTTCTCCCACTTAACGCGCAAATGACTGCGCTTGCTTCCAGTCTGCTGCGAAACACGTGATGCGCGAGCTCGATGTTTGGACTACCATATGTCTATGTTTGCACCCACTAAACGGGACGCGTGCAACTTGCAGTGGATCAATTCTTGGGCTTGATCAAAACTTGGCAAACGTTCTTCGGGATGCGCTCTCACACCAAATGCCAAACGTGCCAACCTCCTGCCTCGCCTTCCTGACTCCGTCTCGACATCATGCACAGGTTGGCGAGTCAAAAGAGACCGCATTACGCGCAATTCACTGTGTCTGTATGCGTGCTGTTGTGGTGCACACGGTGAACCATGTCGTATTCGACGACCGAACTGTCCTGTATGTGTTTAGGGGTACAGCATTGAGGGTTGAAGTCAATTGCACTTATTGTTTCATATAGTTGTTGACTCCTTTTAAGGTCACCTCACTGGCACTTATTTCTATTCAGTGACTGACCTGTGCTAGACGCAGTGTAGTGCCCACACCCACGGAAAACACTCAACCTATGGGTTTTAACAGTTTGGAGGTATTCGTTGCGGTATTTCTGCTTAACCTCCCTCCCTCCCTCCCTCCCTCTCACTCACTCCTCTCAACTCCATCCAACCTTTAAAACTTCCTACCTTGAATGCGATATGTTTTCGGATAAAGGACCAAGGCTTACTCTGTTCACATTTCAACTAAATAAACTCATGATTGAAATGGGAATATGACAGCCCTCTGGGATGCCTAAACAGTCCTTTGGGGGGCAGAAGTGGTCCCTTCATCATGGAAAATGTGACTAGAAGAGGTGTCCTAAACAAATAATTGGATCTCGTCATCTGCACTTTGAGGATGGCTTGCAGACAAACAACGCGCTGCTCTGATAACCGAAAAAACTAAAAATCTCTGTACCAATCCTGCCCGCCTCACCTAAAGGAGTTCATACGGAGTCCGCTCATTTAATGTTTAATAAAGATTTTGAAATGCCTTGTATATTTGGAAGAATTGATTCAGCAGCTCTCTAAAAATTACTATCTCGCGACGTACATTCACCTCGGTTAGCTGCGAATCCATCGCCCAGCGACTGGTAAACTAGCACCTGGAACACCAACGCACAGCAGATACCGCCACCTCCAATGCCCTCACTGCCCACGCACATTCAATCATCACATGGGCCTGATCGGTCACATGCGCATCCATGAAAGCGGAATCCACCGCGATGACAAAACATCGTGCGCACACATCAACACTTCCCATATTCCTCCCATGACCTCGACTACCCATACAAGCAGCTGAGCCCCCACAGACTCAGCACCTCCCAACCTATCTTGTCCTCATTTTCCCTGCACCAAAACATCGCGCATCGGCCTGGTTGGTGATTTGCGAATTCATTGCAGAGAGACCGGCGAACCAGTAACAGGAGCACCAACATACACCCGCCACACTGGACTCACGCACAGTCACGCACCGCATGGGCCTATTAGGTCACATGCGTCTCCATGAAAACTTACGGTAGAACACCGCTGGGTATGCCATAACACTATATATCTCCTCATCAGCCTATGCACCTCACATGATCATACGCACCACCATAAAAACATACTCTCAGTCTGCATAGCTGATTGAGAAGCAAGTTTGCTTATCGGCTACTTCTCCATGTGGCTCCTCTGTTGCATCTGTGAGCGGAGTTTGAGAATATCATGGGGTCGATAAGCGTCATGGGTTGGAAGTTCGCAGCCGGTCCAATATGTGTCATGTGGAGTAACTGACTGGTGGTCTGAGTCGGGCTGCGATGCCACCTTTTTGACGTAACCTCTGACACACTCACACTTGTGAGATGCAAGCCATTCAGACCCCTGTTGTGTGAAATCCTGGTGCTCGGGTTTGGGGGCAGGTCGTGTACGTAGTACACGTAGACGAGGACAACAGCAGCTACGCCCACTTTCGCATCAGACAACCGACCAGCTGGGACGGTGTTCTGATTGTGGGGGTGTAGGAGTGAGTGAGATCGAAAGCTCAGTGTATTTTCCTCTATGAACAATCTGACCCCCTTGAAACTATCACGGTGCGCTAAAAGCCGTGGCTTGGAAGATTGGCAACTGAAGGGATAACTCGGACCGTGTGGTCAGCATAATATGTGTTTTTGTGTTGAGTGGCTGACAGGCGATCTCTCTCACCTGCGATCTTGGGGGAGGGGGGGGGAGAGGAGGGTGCGGTCTCTGCAGCGCAATTCGACTATGACTTAAAACTAATCCCTGCGAATTTGACTGTCCCTGCACCAGCATGTTGGGAGGCATGCGGTGGACATCGTCGGACTATGACGGTCGGGCTATCGTGTGTTTTCATCAGTCTATAATCCTTGACTTCCACAGACCTAAGTAGTAAAAAACACTTAAAATGATGCGTGGATTGTGGCTAAAATCGGACTCACTGGATATTCATCTCAACAGTTTTTCTATTATGTTTGTGGGGTTAACACCACTCGTTTAAACTCCGAAAGCCACAATGGAAAACATGGGTTCAATTTGAAAATTGAACCTTGAAAACTCCTGAATGCCGACACCTGGCAAACATGCAATTGAAAGTTTAAAAGGTTAATGTAAATGTCGTGCATCCGATCAGCCCTATTTTATTGAAACGAAACTTTCATCGCAAATGCACCATAAAGTAAGCTTTCTCTATTGGCCTACTACACAGTCTGTCACGTCCCAATTTTTATAAAAATTCTGAGATTTTATCTCGTTTAAGAAGAGCCCTATCACCGTCTATCAACGAATTGAATAAGATAACCATGTAAACATTCAAGAAGTCAACTTCGGCGAACGTACTTTTTCGATTTTTCATAATCAGGCCTGTACAATAATATAAGCGAGGGCAGACTATCACGAGGTAAAACAACCAATAAAAAGTAATTGTGGGGAAAGAGCTGAGGATTTTCAGGTGTCCAGATTTGTTACGGGCTTAGGCAGGTAGGGTTGGGTGTAAGGAGGACTAGGGGAGGTCTGACCATTGGCTACGTCTCTGTCTCGTCACGCCCTCGCGACGCGGCAGGTGAGAACACGCATGTTGAGTTCATCTTCGGCAAAGGGAGCCTTACGGCCTGTAGGAAGGGTTCATGCGATCACAAGGCTGGGTTGGCTAGCAGCATGGCTACTGCCGATGCCGAAACAAGTATCCGTGGTCACCGGAACTAGAAGTGTCTAGCCAGGACTTTATAAATAACGCGGACTGACTGGGTTACTTCTGCTGGGTGGCCGCTGTCGACTGAGTGGGCGACAATTGCTCTAGAGATTGACTTTTACTTTGCCTTGACTTGGCCAGGCAGGATTGCGCTTACACATCTTTTTAGGGTAGGCACCTAGATGTTGGACCAATATAACGTGCTCCACTGGAGCAAGTGAAGGCGTAAATGCACACTGCAGAAGTATGAAAGGGCCTTCTATCTCTACCTTTAAGGTGAAGAACTGGTGCTTGAGAAAGCAAGTTTCATCTTGGTAGCCGAGTAAATGTGGTTGACTATCTGATTTTATGTCTACCAGAAGCGAAGACGCGATTTCCAGGAGGCACGAGCACGAGCACGAGCCTGTCACAATTGAAGAGGCAGTATTTTAGAATGGCATAAAAGAATTTGCTTAATCTTTGAATCAAACGACTTAATATAAGATATTAGAGTTTCTATACAGTTATAAAGTCCTTGTTAGGAAGTGAAAGTCTTCGGTTTTCGGCCGCAAACATAGCATATTCCACTTTCATCTCTGTATAACTTAAAGTGATGTCCCCTTACACTGGGAATTATTGTTGTTAATTAATCAGAGCGACGTTAATGCACAGATTTCTGAAAGCCTGCTTGCTTTACGATGAGCAATTAAAAGAGAAGAACACACGTGACAGAACCCAAAAATGAGCGAGACCACAAAGGCTTCTGCCAAGCTTAGGGCGTAGTCTGTGAACAGTTGCTGGTAGCGAGCCTTATTTGAATAGGAGACGTTGCTAATTCAATCATCTGACCACGAAATGCAATGATAAAAGGTCACATAAAGCCAAAAACACAGCGACGTTTAAGCAGAGTTTTGTTAAAGCCTGCTCGCTTTATTGTGAGCAATGAAATGTGAAGAACGCACGCGACAGACAACCCAAAAATGAGAGAGACCACAAAGGCTTCTGTCAATCTTTAGGGCGTAGTCTGTGAACGGTTGCTGGTAGAGGGCATCATTTGAATCCGAGACGTTGCTGACTTCAGCACCTGACCAGGTTACTCGGTGGTGTAAGATGATTCAATTAATCACTTAAATTGTTGTCTTATTGACTAAAATGCGTTACTATAAATTGTTTATGCTTGCTAAAATTTCCCAATAGAATCTTCGTTTAATATGAGTAAATGGTTAATCTATTAATGAAATATTTTGTCACACCCTAACTAAGCCACCTTTTTCATATTCTACTTTCACGTAGAATTTATGTTCCTTTCAGCACTTACGGTTGCTTGTGAAGCTTCGCTCATCGTTGTCAAATATACGCAAACCTTATAACTTTCACTTTCTCAACTGTTGAAAGGAGTGTTTTAACAAATCGTCATATTGAAGCAAACTCAAAATGCAGAAGATGACAAACCAAAATTCATAAATAAGATTTTCCGAGTGAAGGAACTCTTCTAGTATATTTTTAACATTGATTACTAAGACGCATGGGAGCAAGAACGCTGGTTTTCGAAATTCCGGTAGCTCGTATATTTCCTATTTGCTACAAAGCCTTCATATCCATACCTAGATGGATTTACTCCAAAATAATGATTAATTTATGATAAGCTTAAACAGCCCTATCGTTTGTTTAGAGAAGAAGGAAAAAATTCTGCTAAAGAAGATAACATTTCCGTTATTCCAAACTTAATTGAAACTATATGACTTCAGTTCAAATGAAAATTTTTACATACGTTTTCTTTAATTGATTTCGATTGTATCAAAATTATTTTCTTTGCATTTTTTTAAAGATCGCGATCCGTAGAAGGTTGTATTTTGATTTAAAAAGTTTCAAATTAAGAGATTCTATAAATCAGTGAAATGTTCACTTCAGATATTATCTATCTGTAATTTTCTTGGTGCTCGTCATGAATTATGAACCATAGCCCACATGAATTGCAGAATTTTTAAACTTTAACACGCAAAGAATAATCTGGACGAATTTATGATTTTTGACGTTCTGAAATCAGACATATTGTACATTGAAAACCCTCAACGAAATCGCAGATGCAGAGCCAGCTTAAAATAAGTTGAGAATCGGAAAACATTTTTTAAATTTTAAATAAACCATACTTTTGAATAAATGGTTCGAAGACTCCGTGGGCTTAATTTGATTGAGTACGAGACATAATAATTGTTCTTAAATTTCCTATACGGTCAGCAGCAGGCAACAAAAGTTCATTCTTAAATGTGTTATTTTTACCGATTTTAAGGCAACTGATAAAATTCTTGTTCGACCGCCGGAATGCTGTGTGCTTCAGGATCTTGTGATACTTCTGTCAAGTTATCGAAACGTTCATTTCATGATTTTTAACGTTACATTGTATCGGTCACTGATATAAATACTCGAATTTCATTAAAATACTTAAAAGCACTCGAAACGTGAATTTTGTCGTGAATAAATTTTCGAACGTTTAAAACAAACTTATACATCTTTTCTTTAGATCAATTTTGAAAATCTAGGTGTTTAATTAAAACAAATAAATGCCTCTGTCCTTCATACAGCAAAATTACTTTTTATAGAATCATTGCAACAAAGTAAATATAAGCGGTTTACGAGAGAATAATTTTTAAAGAACTCACGTAGGTGTTTCATATTATGATTGATGAATTTGTTATTTAATTTACTAGCTTACTTTTTTTCTGTGAGTATATACAGAAACATTTTAATGAAGTCTTTGTTGTAGAGGCAACCGTATTTGCTGGAAATTTTCTTTTTATAATGCGATTTGTTAGCAACCTCTCATTTATGCAGAGGTGATCAAATCTGTTTGTAAATAAGCATGATCTATGAATTTACAGTTTTAAAGGTACTGCACATAATTCCGTAATAGTTTAAGAAATATCTGACCATCAGTCTATCTGAAGGTTTTAAAACGAGGGACCAAGCAACGGCATATGACGTTATTATGCTCCCACGTGAAATGAAAGTCTCAAAATTTATCACATTTTGAATCTTCTTTTTCCTTAAAATTCGCTTTACCACTCGCATTCTTTCCTCTTACAGTTTAGGTTTCAATGAAGCACTTCTTTGGCCAAACAGTTTTTATTAGCTTTATTAGTAACTAGGTTTTGCCTTTTGGAGTGAAAAGATCCCTTATGCACACAAAGTGATAGTTAAATAGTTAAAAAATTTAAAATGAGCATGTCAAATCGTCCCTGGTCTCTTTAAAGGAAAGCATCCGTAAATGCTTTTTGGTGCCATATAAGATAGTTGAGGTAGATTTTGAATGTCGTAGAACAGAAATCAGTGACCAGTAATTTATCGGATTACTCAAGGTAAAGTCCCTGAGTCAAGAATTTTACCACTCTTTATAAGAATAATTATTGGAAACCTGTATATAGTTCCAAGATGTGCATTGTATAAAGATCTGCTCAGGTGTTTGAGTGATCTCTGTTAGCTGCATGAACGTAAACCTGTTTAACTCTCAACCGTTCTTTTTATAAGTGCATTACATATTTTTTGTATCAAACAATTTTACATCGCAATCTTGAAACGTTAACGTGCAATTTAAAAAAATTTCTATGCTAGCCATCGTCGGCCATTTGTTCTCATTAATGCCATTTTACGTTAAATCTTTTATCGTTCCAAAGAAAGCTAAAACAGTGAGCCAAAGCGGTTATCTAGGTCAGTTTTGCACCGAAAGAATTTGCTGTATTTCAGCCTAGAAAACCATGACCTCTAAATTTACAAAAGGCTTTTTGAGCTGAGATGAATAACTGTGCTAAATCGAAGGACATAGAAATAGAGCGCTTTAAAGTTAAGCGTTAAATCCTCATAATTGTGTATTTTGTTTAAGGACTAAATATTACAAATCAGAGATTTCTTTTTATCACGTTAGTAGAAATCTTAGAGGAAGGAAGAATGAAATTATATATAATACAGTTTGAAGAAAATTAAATGACACTGCACTGATAGTTTTTATTTCATTGCAATTTTTCCACGATTATTAGTTTCAAATCTGGTTTTCCATAAATATGTTTTATTGATACAATGACGATGAATATATGAACCTCTTGAACCTTGTTCGTAAAACAGTTTAAAAATGGGCGCAAAATATTGTAAAAAACGAAAAGGTAGTTTTATCCTGAAAACCTCCGTGGTCATGCAGTATATGCAAAAGTTAAGTTTATCAAAAATGATAAATTGCATCCCTTGTGACCCTGTGTGCCATTAATTAATGCATACTAAGTTTTATCCAACTCCCTCATTCTATAATAAACTTTTCGATAAAATATTTTTCGTTGGAGTTCAGGAAAACATAAGGAGATTTTACTTAGTTATCTGTCTTTTATATTTAAAGATAAAAATGTTTTGCTACTTATGCAATACAAGCAAAAGAATAAGTATTTCCAGGGTTTTGCACTTTACAAATTAGCATAGTTATCATACAGGGCTAAATGGAATGGACATTTGGAAAGACTGCCCAATCCTTTTCATTTATTAACATCATTTTTCCTACCTGATCATGATACAAATCAGCATCGATTGATATTTAGCAAATGTTGTCTGTTTGTGCAAATTTTCCCCTTTATTCAATAACAGGCCTGAATATGTGGGCATAGAAGACTTCTTGCTATTTTGCTATGTGTTATTTTCTGCTAACTGATGAATCTTATTCACAGATAATGGTGTGTCATAGACGCTGCACATTTGCCTTTGTCTTCATCTTTTCGCTGGTGATAATTGCACTTATGTGTGCTGAACTATTTTTGCCGTTTATGTGGGAGGATAGCGGAAAATTTAACGGTGTTCTTTCGAAATGTAAAAGTGAGTGGATGCACCTGTATTACTGATTTTCTTTCAAATGCGTTACAAAAATATATGTTAATTTTCTGACAGATTTTGGACCCGCTCTTAAGCAGTGAAGACATATAATCGAATAATTACCTCCTACATCACCAAAGTATCAATGTCATAAATATCTGACAAGGTATGAACAGAGCTTCAAGGCTGGGTAGGATTTCATGAAAATATACTCAGAATGCCATGCATTAAGGCACAGGGTATATTAAGGAATGGACACAAATTACCACACTCCTAAAAGGTATAGTTGTGCTTTTCCTCCAAATGCAAACGTGTTTTAAGGCTTTTGCTTTAGGATGTAATTTTTCAATTAAGTCATCAACTGTTGACATATATTTAACTTAAAGGATATTAAATCAATTAGATATATTTGTCCACCCACACTTAAAACCAACTGACTACTCGTACGCATATATTCGCATATAACTAAGGGGTTCATGATATCCACATTCAATAATAAAATCATAAAATTTCTTTTTACTACAGACACATGTGACAATCGGCGTAAAAAATGTATAATCTCCACTGTATAGGAAAATAGCATACAGACGAAACTGATCTTTAAGATTTCCTATTGGTTTATTTTCTGTTGTAATAAGTGTTTGGGAAAAAACTTTGAATATGATATAGCAATTAATATAAAGTTAATCAAAAATATGCCTTTTGTACTTAAGCGCATATTATGTGAAAAATCACTGTAGAGATAAGTTCATATGGAGACATGGTGCAAATCCAATGTTAAACCCTCGTAAATTCAACTAATTCTGCGGTATTTCCTTTAAAACTATGCAATAGCAAAAGTTCTAGCAAAGAAAATTGCTTTTTGTAAAACATTGTTCTTATTTTCGTCATTTAGCAAACTTTCAAGAGTATCAGCATGATTTTCAACGGTGCTTTAAGGAATTCTCCTTTCATAAAGAACCGGGTAAGCATTTCCTCATTCATGTTCTTTCAGAATTTGCTGGGTAAAAGTTGCATTGAATTTTATTCTATTTTGAGTGCTTCCTCTGCATACATTAAAAATTAATATTTTTGCTGAGTGTTTTATGCAAAATATTTATGTTACTGCATTTTTTATTAAATAACATCTGTATCGAATATTTATATTTTACTACAAAAACAGAACCAACAGTACGTGGCCTTCACGAGTGTTGTATTAACCAAAATGCACTAATTTTACAATCACAGGTGGAATTCTAGAATGTAGTTAAACAGTAATTAACTCTTCGAATTCTATTATTAAAGAACGAGAATTTGCCAACTTGTGCATGGTCTGCATGAAACTCTACGTTTTGTTATTTTATTCCGTTTTTGTTTTTGGTTTCTGTAAGTGGCAACCACTTACTCAAATGGCACTAAAGCGCGTATTCTTCACGCTGTATACATTTTGACAGATAATGTATATATTTTTACTAATAGGTTGATGAAATAATTATTATGGCTTAAACCAAGTATTTTACTAGGTACAATTATTAGAAGCCAGAACTCTGTATTTGTTCAAGTTCACAAATTTGCATTCAAATAGCAAAAATTGGGATAAGCACATATGTCAATCCGGAAAATAAGATTCATTTCATGCCGAAGACAAAAAAATGGAGACATGGTATTCATCAGGTATTTAGTAAATTGCGTCAATTAGTAGTGATAGAGAGGTTTAAGAGAGTTTATTCGAAATGCTGACCAGCATGCATACATGGAGATTTTTCGGCTATGACTTCTCCTAACCTGATTAATACCCTCACATGGTCTAGTTTGAGCTGCTGTCAAATTTTGAAAGCGAGGCTTATCTCTTGGTCATATATTTTCAGGCTAAAAGCGGCATAAAAATATCTTATAAAAATTGGTTAAATTATACCACAGAGTCGGCCTTTATCTTACAAGCGTAGGAAGGGAGAGTTCATGAAGAATGGTCATAGGTGCACTGCAGCCAATGTTCTGGTGAGCGTTGTCGACAGACGTCATCGTACCAGCTCGCATGTTGTGTCACCTAAGAAAAGCAGTCTGATGAGCGCGCCTTTCTTTTCTGCCGTTAAAATGGTAAGCTTTCAAGCGCGCTCCCAAATATTCCACGGTATCAATCTTTCTGGTTAGCCGTTTTCGTAAAGTGTGTTGTACAGCAACTAGAATACTGATACAACAGTTCAAGGAGAGCAGATACGTCACACTCTAGCAGACAATCCCAGGACTAAACTTCGCTTCATGTTTAGAGGATTGAGTCATAATAGGCGTTAAAAACATAGCCAAAAAACCGCATGGAAATTTTCAACAGTGTAAAAGATAGCCTTAGGTACTCCAAAAGAGACATGAGTTACAAAAGATATAAACAGTATTGCATTTACAAGAGCAGTGAAACGTTAACAAAAAAACAAAAATAAAACCAACAAAATTATCATCGTTTTTACTGTAATCAATTTTAGAAATCCCCTCTTCCATGGGTGGCAGACCAATCTAGACCAAATACCGAATAAACAAAAATCATCCCAAACGTTTTCAATTGTGACTTTACATGTTGTTTATTATAAACGACAAAATTTTGATTCATTTCCCATTGGTAAATGCATGGCAGATGACTTTCAGTTTATCTAAAGGCTCTGTGTTTTGATTTCGGGCTCGGATTATGACGAGCTATCGATTCTGAAAGTGAGGCTTATCTCTTGTTCATATATTTTCAGGCTAAAAGCGTCATAAGAATATCTTATAAAAATTGGTTAAATTATACAAAAGAGTCGGTCTTTATCTTACAAGCGTAGATAGGGAAAGTTCGTGAAGAATGGTCATAGGTGCACTCCAGCAAAGTTTAAATAAACAAAATTCATTTCAGTTACACGTTGAATACTACTAAAAATGCACCTTAGTTTTCATCTAATGGTCTCCCGATAATTTGAATATAAGACTGGTAACGAATGTATTGTAGGTTTCTAAAATAAAAAGTTGGAGAGCCCTTTTCGAAACTCGTAAAACAAACTGGAATTGTAGTTAAACGAATTTGTGGAATTTTTCCGGAATTTTTAGGGACTGATCGATAATGTATTACATGTAGCCATGGTGCGATCTTTGAGGAATTTTAGTGTACATTAGTATTGCAGAAAATTACAGCATACGAAAAGTTTGGCTCAATTGTGTTTATTCTTTTAGAGCAAAAAACGAACACTGTTATGAATTCTGCCACTTTCATTTGACGTTTCTTTTGAAATGCTTAATTACTAAACTGCACCTATTTTTCTATCACTTGCATCCTCAATAGTTTTCTTGAAGACTACGTTATCTTATACTGTAAATATGGAATTCTGATATTATGTTTGTTGATCTCGACCACGTTTTTTTACATTTTAGAGGTAATCCTTTCAATAGTTGTGCTTGGAGTGGCAGTAGCTTGGTTCATTGGATCATTGATAATTATGATCAAATTGTGTTGCTCCTCATCAAGATGGCCAAAATTTTTCAAAAACTTCATCATTTTTGGCACTGTATTAAATTTACTTAACGGTGAGTAACAACATTTTTAGATAACGAACCATTGTATGGGAATCAGGTTTTTGTAGAATTTCAATGACGTTTACGTTTGCAATAGGTGAATTACGACAGATGACTTAATATTTTGCCCTATGAAGTCACGTTGAAAGGGTAAAACTTTGCCTTATGGCATTCCAAATGAGAGTAAGAACATGAAATATTTGTTCGGTTTATTTACAGGATCAACATTTTTACTTAAATGTATCTTTTACGAGCATTTTAAGCAAACAATTCACATAATTATTTGCCGTGACATTTAGAAAATAGTTTGTGGAGGTAGTTTTTGTATTTAGTTGTGCATAGAATCACCGTTAAAATGACCAGTAGGAAGATCCTTTTAGAGACGTTTTGTGACTGGTACCACTTCAGATTTTGAATTTCATTTTGAAATTAAAGTTATCAAGCATTTTGGAGGGATACCAAAGCAATAATACCATCCATATATTCTTATTATGTACCTTGTAGCAGTGTACCTTCAGCTGCAATCACATTTTAAAGGATTTTGAGGTGTTTATTTAGGGTTTGTATCACATTTATTAGACCAGCATTTTAAGGACTTTCCAGATCTCTTACGTATAAACTATTCTTTAGCTGCGCTGGCTGGCGTGACGGCTTTCTTTTTGCAAAAAAATGGAAAAATCAAATACATGGTTGAACAGGTTAGATACTTTTTGTTTTCGTTAAAAAGTTGCATTTCCAATAATGCATGTATTTTGTTATATGCAGCTGTTTCTCAAAATTCTTATAAATAATATTGAATACGATTCCCAGGTGGTATGTCTCAAGACGAAAACTTATTGGGTTTCTGACGTTTTGATTAGCGGTTTCGCATACCTTGTATGCAGCTTCATCGTTTCCCCATTTAAACGTGAAGTTTGTCGATCCCGTCACCGTTGATCGATGATAGGTTCCACTGCCCTGCAGTCCAAGGTGACATGTTTCACCCCTTGGCCGCGGGAATCCTAAGTGGCCTCAACTGTTCCATAATATAATATAATATATATATATATATATATATATATATATATATATATATATATATATAATATATATATATATAATATAATATAATATAATATAAGAAATATGTTACGCGCAATTGTGCGGTTGCTGGCAGGACTCGAAAGTGAACCCCAAGGCAAAACGCGATGAGTGTGTCCCGTAACAGATCGGTGAGCTCCTATCCATCAGTGTTAATATTCCCGTCACCGTTGATCGACGATAGGTTCCACGCAGTCCAAGGTCACATGTTTCACCCCTTGGCCGCGGGAATCCTAAGTGGCCTCAACTGTTCCATGCCAAAATAATCCTCTTTCAAGAATGTTCCTAAAACTAAACAATGAATAAGAAAACACTGTGGTGGTTATCTGCTTACTCAGTGGACATCCAGACTTCATTTATCTGCCTTTGCTGGTGACACTCACCTCGACCCACGATTTCAATGACATCAACGTCAAAGCCACTACGCGAAACGCCGGACCCTAAGACTATCCCTTTGAACGCACCTTTTTCTTTTCTTTTTTCAAACGAATTGCAGCTGTTGTCGCCAGTACTTATTTAATTATGCACGTGATGACTTATATTTAATTATTAGCCTACCCTGGAACATACATTGTGTGTTTTGAAACATTTCAGACGGGATTTTCCATCTCATTCTATGCGATTTTGGCCACTGGTGGTCTACATCTTGTTACAGTCATCATGCTGATTTGTATACTATGTTGTAAGTCTGAAGAGGATAGCGACAACCAGAAACAGGAGGAAGCGTCGCCAAAATTCCCAGATGCATATGGTGCAACAGACTCAAACACTATGGGAATGCAAGTAGAACATGCGCTAAAACCGAATAATGGTTTGAGTCAAACGTTTTCGTCCAATATTCAGTTTGCGGATTGGAAGCAGGGGGCAATGACAGACTTTACCGAGATTACTACGGTACCATTCAATCGACCGTTTTCGGTTCCGCTTAAAATATATTTTTTTAAACTACGATTTGCTGTATTGCTTTCTTGCAAATTAAATTAATTGAGATAAATATCATACAGGGCCGTTTTCAAGCATAGGGGCGGCTCGGACTTAGAGGACCCAGCCGTGCCAGCCACCTGCCTCCTCTCCCGCCTCCGGTCTTCCTGACTCTGTCTTGACACCGGGCTCAGGTGGGGAGGAGGAGAGAGTGCGGTAGATGCAGCGCAAGGCTACTATCTTTTAAAACTAATTCACGCGCAAGTCACCGTCCCTGCTCTACACTTCCACGGAGCATACGGTGGACATCGTCGGACTTCGACGGTCAAACTATCGTGTGTGTGTACCCCCTAAACGGGCCACATGGTATATGCGTTGGACCAACACGGGGGCCACATTAGGGCACGGCAGGCGTTATTCGGGTTGTGCTCCCATAACAAATGCCGAACATGGAGGTGTGGTGGCATGCCTAGGGGTGGCTTGGACTTAGCGGACACAGCCATGCCAGCCACCTGCGTCCTTTCCCGCCTCCGGTCTTCTTGACTCTGTCTTGACAACGGGATCAGGTGGGGGGAGGAGGAGAGAGTGCGGTAGATTCATCGCAAGTCTAATATCACTTTAAACTAAATTACGCGCAAGTCACCGTCCCTGCTCCACTTTCCCATGAGCATACGGTGGACATCGTCGGACTACGACGGTCGAACTGTCGTGTGTGTGACGCGTACATGAGCACGAGGCTGCCTCTGCGAATCTATGAATTCATCAGCAGAAACATCTTTACCGCGCTGGATTATATCACGACACGCTAGGTTCGTGGCTTGATAGACAAAAACTTGCACAGCAGCTGTTAAACTTTGCATTTACCGACTTCTGCCGGGTTGCAGAACGATTTAAAAATGAGCCATCCACCCTCCCCGCACCAAGGTACGTAGGAAATCCGCTGGAACAGGCTGACACACAACACGCGTTTATTAGGTTGCACTTAGGTTGTGCTTTATGAATCTCTGTTACTGCCATACTTACGCGTTGCACTCCTCAGATGTAAGGCTTCATGCCACGTCAGCCTACGCGCTTGATTCCCGCATTACCTCGTTGACAGGCTGCAGCATTTGATTGGATCAGAAGGCAGAAAAAAGAAATGGAGCCAGACAATTATGACTCAGAGCATAGAAGGACATTCTTTGCGAGATTCCAGCTGGGCAGCCTAAATCAACCAAAACGCGCTTAAAAGTTGTCACTCAAATGTTTTTCATCTGAAACATAAAATGGACTCACCAGAAATGGTTCATGCATATTCAGCTGTCTCAGAGAGCTTGGTTGACTCACCTTTGCCAAAGGTGCACCTATTAGAAAAAAAGATGCACGTGACGTGCCGTGAATTGCTTGTTGGTCTTCGGGTGATCGATAGGTTTCTGCGCTAGTTCGGCCCTTCGGAGGTTGTTCGGAGGGCAGTTTTACTGCTTGCGTGAAGCGGCACCACCACGATGGTGGGTGGGATTGTTGAGCGGTTGAGCCTCTCTCGGTGATGTTCGACCTGGTGGCTCTTCGTCTTCTTCTTCCAGTGAGTTCGTTCTCGGATTGTGTCTGTGCGGCTTTCTTAAGTTGATTCAGTATCTCCTGGGCTCCGTGTACATAACGACGCAAGACTTTACAAACAGCAGGCAGCTCAAGATGTCTGCTGTTGTAGTTGGCATCTAAATACCACCTTTTAAGCGTTAGCCACTCCGTCTTTGAGTTGCCCCTATCTACGATGGGGGCTCTCTGATGATCGACCTCATAGTCAATTGCTCCAACATATGTTACAAGTTGATAGGTTAATTCTAGCCTCTGAGTTGCTTAAGTGTGCGCCTGTAGTTGGGTCTGTGATTTTTGACACTTTTCCTTAATGTAATTTCAGTCCTCATCATTGCAACTTATTTTGTAGACAAAATCTGAGGTTTCAGTGGGTAGCAGCATGTCCTTGATTTGCGTAAAACGGCGATGAAAGTTTGTTTTGCTTCGGTGCGCTATGCCTAATCAGGTTGGTTATAGTGATCGGGAAACCGCCAAAGAAACTATTGTTATGCATAAAAATGTCTATCAGATTTCAGGTTGCTGTTCCCCTGTAGGCCATCTATTCAGTTGGATATACAGTTATCACTCAGCACTTACCGATATGTTTTTTTGGGATTAATCCTAGGATATGTTCTGCAATTGTTTATTATTTCACGAGATTTTTAAAGTTTTGGTTTGAAGTATATTTCTAAGTTGACTTTTTAGTTTAAAAAGATAAGACGGCGTAAAATAGTGTTGGTAGGATTAAAAATGCCTACAAAAGTGTGCGAGGGGTTAATTAAGCTTTGATATTTATATAAATCAGTAAACAGTTGTATTTTGCTTTAATATATAGGCACATATTCTACATTGCGAGAATTTGAAATTCGCACGGACCTCAGAACTTAATCCCCGCGATACTCGAGGGATTACTATGTCCCAAAATTAATGTTGCATCCTGTTCCCTTAGAGAAAAGTTTACATCAGATGGTTTGTACTTAAAGTAAATTTGAGGTGACTAGTTCCCAAACATCATTTTCACCAGCCATTCTAATAGCAGCTCCGATGATTGAAGAGTTGAGACACTCAATTTCAGAAGGAAAACATTCTGTTAAGAACAAAAACAAAGATTATCTTGTGGTTCAATAACATTAAACAAAGTGAATCAGAGGGAGACTGCTCGTCCCTCGAAAACATTATACATGTTTCTCAGGTTCTCAAGGGTAAAGCGATACATAATCCGAAGTAGCAACAGTAAATGGATAAATGATAGTTTGGAGAATGTTAGTTATCAAGATTCAATATCGCAGGTCTGTAGGTGATGGCGTACGACTCTTCGTGCGGAGGCCAAATCATTACATCAAACGACAAACTTCTCATCCGAGGTCCAATCTTCAGCCACTTCACGGCGGGTCTTGTTTACGGCGGAACTGAAGATACATTTGTGACCTGCTTCAAACTATTGGGCAGTCATTTTTAATAATATCCTCCCATCTCAGGGTTACCTTTGTTTGTGTGGGCGTGATACGAGTGTGCGTTGTGTCTGCCCTGCATATTCGAAAGGTAAGTTTAGGCCTGGGATAGGATAAATTATGTCAGGCAACTTCCGGTAGTTTTAACGGATACTAAATTCGAAAGACGCTGCTGCTCATGGTGCGTGTGTGCGGAGGTGCAATTGAAACATCTAGTCTTGAAGCAATGTGCTCAGCCACTGAGGGAAAGTCCATGTCGTATGACCAAGCCTCTCATATCTACAGTCTTTCTCCCATTTACCTACCTAGACACTGGCTTGGAGGTTTTTTCGCAGAATGCCTGTCTCATTTATGTTGTTACCCAGGTGTTTTTTATTTTCTATTGCTAAAATACGTTTGAAACCATGTTTGAGCATCCTCACACAGTTTCGTTTATGTCATGCTCATTGCCTTTCTTATCTAAGAACAAACAGAAAATGCCTTTCCGCGTTACCTCCTGTGGAATTTACTTCGAAGTTACAGAGTTTCAAAGTATGAGATAAGCTTTCAGAAAGCAAGTATTTTTGTTTGCCGACAATGCGAATGGCCAAATTGGTGCGGTTATTTCCAGCGGGTTTCCATCGATTTCAGTATCATTATTCGATTGAATATTGGGGACAACGTTAGCTTTTCAATACAACCGTTGACTAGCATGTCTTAAATACACTGCATTAATGCAAGTTACAAAGCTGACCGAAATTCAACAAAATGAGAGTAAAATATGCCGAGCATATTGCCTATCTTGTCTCCCAGACGCAAAGATATATACAATAACAGTATCAACGAAACAGATGCTTGAGCCATTGACAACATATGGGCCTTCAGCTGTTCAGAGAATCACGTTTCGTGGATAAACACATATGTGACAAAATTCAAAGCAGTGCCAACTATTTCTTGCCTGAACGCCAAGGTATCGTTGGCTTTTTCATGCTCAATTTTTTTTAATAATCTCACCTTCCATTGGTCTTCCTCTTGAGCACAAGTGGTACTTGGCGGCCTCATATGGCACTGGTAGGTCAATGCTGTGGTTGATCAAGTTGGCGTCTAATTGTCAGACCTTGATTATTTCGCTCACCAATTTGCTTTCGGCTCGGCCTGGCCCATTAGCCCCGTCAAATGCAAACCGATGGTCGTTTTATAGACTACACTTAACGACGTGCGATCTTACATCCTCTAGCATTAGGGTTAAAATATAATCGTGCGTGCGCGTACTCAGTCGTTTGGCCAGGCAGTCTAGACAGTGGATTCGGTATATTACGCGTTAAGTGTCCGCGGGGATAGTCGCTCCTTTGGGTGCATGATAAGGCGTCGGATAGTGGCTAAAAATCATCGTTAAACGCTCACGTTCAGCGGTCTTAGCGCCCGCTCAGTGGCTTCGGAGAAGTTGCTCATGTAGGACAAAACACCGAAGGTTTCAGTTCATTGCGTTTAATGACCCGCGGTCTTCGTGTGCCTTTAGGAAAATATGTGTTTATTAAGCTGCTGGATATCCATTGAGAAGAGAAGATGTGCCATATTTTTTCATTAATTTTTGTCTCCAATTATGCGCTCGAGTATAACCATGACATTTCAGATAAATAAAAACTCATATTTTCCTTAAATATATATATATATATATATATATATATATATATATATATATATATATATATATATATATATATATGATAGTGTGGGCTCACCGATCTGCTTAAGGAACATGCATGTTCCGTTGTGCCCTGGAGCTCAGACTAGAGCCCTCGCAGGCGGTCGCATAGTGACGTGTAGCATATAATGGAATGGAACCGACAAAGACAAGGGAGAGCGGAATGGCCATTTCTGGCTTATTAGCCGTCATTAGCCAGTCATACCCAATCCCAAGTGTGGCACACCTGGGATCATCATATTCCCGATCACAACCGACAAAACAACGAGCCCGTGGCTCAATGGTAGAGCGTTCGACTCAAATACCAAAGGTCGTGGGTTCGAATCCCAGGTGTGCCACACTTGGGATTGGGTATGACTGGCTGATGACGGCTAATAAGCCAGAAATGGCCATTCCGGTCTCCCTTGTCTTTGTCGGTTCCATTCCATCATATGCTACACGTCGCTATGCGACCGCCTGCGAGGGCTCTTATCTGAGCTCCAGGGCACAACGGAACATGCATGTTCTTAAGCAGATCGGTGAGCTCCCACACTATCATATATATATATATATATATATATATATATTGCTAATTGAAGCGAAAATGCGCGTCCCCGGGCATAAATCAGAAGAAGAGGCGATCACGGGAACAATAGGTTTAATATCCTGACGTTTCAAAATCAAACAAGATTCCATCGTCGGAGGTAGGTTCAGTACGGCGCCTCACAGTATTTATGGGTTCTGAACATGCTGGCTCTACAGCTATTCGTGCAGGGTGCACTGCAGGGGGGTGGGGGGGGGGTTAATGGCTGTCCTACTGATAATTGATTTGTTTCTCCTTCGCCTCGCCTGGGGGCTGTGTCGGGATGGCAAGTGCCATTGACCTCGTCTGCATTGCCCGCGTTTGTTGTCCCGGACCCGCATGTCTGTTTCTCGTACCTCGTTTGCATCTGTCCGTGCACGTCTCATCGGTGGTTGCTGAGTCGTTGCCGGGTTGGAGACGCCCATCATCGGTGTTCGTACGCAAACTATGTTCACCTGCGTCCATGTTCATGCCTGGCCGGAGGTCTTGCTGGTTCGTGTTCTCCGCGGTTATCACATCGAATGTGTTGGTGTGTTGCATAGGTTCACCCAGGCATGTGTTCTGGCTCGTTATGCGTTTGCTCGCGACCGTGAACAGTTTGAATTCTTGCCTGCGATTCTGTTGATTGAGTCGCACTCTTAAGGCCTGGTAGGCCGCCGGGAGAATCGTACAGCGGTTAATGGAAGAAGGTATGGTGTGCCAGGCTTCGAGCGTTTCTCTAGCTGTTTGGTCGATACCTCGGCCTAGGATTTCGGCGTCATGGAAAGAAAAGGTGTCCAGAGGCCGCACAGTGTTCCGCCACCAACGAGAGCTGATCCATCCTTCTTACGGCCCTTGCGTGCTCACTCATGCGGGTCTGTAGTCGCTTACCGGTCTCTCCGACATAGTTCGCCTCACAGGAACCGCACTGAACACGATAGACGACGTTCGCCGTTTCGCCGCGTGACAGGGGGGCCTTGGGTCTCATGACCAGACGTCTTATTGTCGCCTCAGGTTTGTGGGCGACGCCGATCCCCAATGGTTGTAAGAGACGCGCAACAGCTTCAGATACGTTCTCGATATATGGCATTGCCCGCCACACTTTCAGTGGTTCTATCACTGGTCTTATAACTTGCCTCGGTTGTCTGCTGCGTTCGATGAAGCTACGAGGATAACCGTTGGAGATGAACATTCGTTTAAGATAATGAAGCTCGGCTGCTTTGTCGCCTTTCTCGCTACAATGAGTTTCCGCCCGTTTGTAAAGCGTCCGTACGCAGCTACGTTTGTGGCACAATGGGTGGTTACTTTGGTAACTGAGGACTTGACGCGTGTTGGTCGCCTTTCTATATACCGTTGTCCTTAGGCTGCCGTCGGTCTTACGGTGGACTAGGACGTCTAAGAACGCCATTTGACTGTTGGCCTCAGCCTCCATCGTGAACTGAATGTCCGAATAGATAGAGTTCAGGAGTGCGTGAAATTCGGTGACCGTTTCGCGCTTGAGAACGACGAAAGTATCGTCCACATACCTCACCCAAAATATTGGTCTGTGTTTCGTGAACACACGTGTATATATATATATATATATATATTTACGAAGAAAAGGCGATCTCAGGGACTTTAGCTGTATTGTCCTGACGTTTCAAAAGCATACAAGCGTCCATCGTCGGAGGTGAGAATCGTACCGCGTCTCACCGTATTTATAGGTGATGATAGCCATTTTGTAACACAGGGTTGATTGTACGGGTTTACCTTTTTAGAGAACACTGTAGGAAGGACGGTGTAAGGGAGTCCTTAATTGGCTTTGGCATTCATCACCGGAATACACAGAGAACGCACCTCTGTAGTCACCGGGGCGACGAAGGGGGGAGAAGGATAATTGCTGTCAATTGGCATGTTTCTCGTTGAGGGGCGGCGTTTGACAGTTCGCAGCCATCGCCCGCATCCGCATTGACCTTAAATGGCGCCCTGGATTGAAATTGCTGTTTGTGTCCTGATGGCATGTCTGCTCGTCTGCCGGGGTAGCAATTGATGCGGCAGTAATCATGAATGCGCCTTCGTCGGCCCCGAATTGTGGCGTGGTTACGTGCATGTCCGTCCTAGGTTCTCCCGTGGTTGGATTCACGTTTGGCCTAATTCCGTGTTTGCTCTTACGTTCGATGAGCTGCGCCCAGAGGGCTTGGTAGGCTGCCGGAAGGGCAACACAGTGGTTGATCGACTTAGTCTCCTGGTGCCATGCTTCGATTGTTTCCTGGTTACGCGGTCATGTCCTCGACCCAGGATTTCGGCGTTTTGGAAGGTGAACGTGTGCCCACAGTTTGCAAAGGGTTCCGCCACCAGGGACAATGGGTCCATTCTCTTCACTGCCCGCACGTGTTCGGTAACACGGGTCTGCAACCGCTTCATGTCTCCCCGACGTAGGTAACTTCACAGGAGTCATGCTGTATCCGGTAGATGATGTTTGACGTCTCACCTCGTGGAAGGGGGCTTTCGGTTTCATTACTAGATTCCGAATGTTTGAATCCGTTCGATGGGCGATTCCGATCCCCAGCGGCCTGAGGAGGCAGGAAACTGCCTCAGAGATGCCGTCAATGTATGGCAGTGCACGACAGACTTTTGGCTGTTCTGTTACCAGATTTTGTCTTGATTTGGCCAGTCTGCTGCGCTCGATGAAGTTAAGAGGGTATCCGTTGGCCATGAAAAGGCGCGGAAGGTAGCGGAATTCTGCCCTTTTATCGCCCGACTCGTTGCCATGTGCTTCTGCCCTTCTGTAGAGAGTTCACACACAGCTGCGTTTGTAGCACAACGGGTGCTTACTGCGTTAACTTAAGATTTGGCGTGTGTTAGTCGCCTTCCTATAAGCCGTAGTTTGTATGTGCCCATTGGATTTGCGATGGACAAGAACGTCCAGAAATGGCAGTTGGTCGTTAATTTCGGCCTCCATTGTGAATTGGATGTCCCGAAAGGAGGAATTCAGGACGCTATTGAATTCTTTGATAATTTCTCATTTTATTATGACGAAGGTATCGTTGACGTATCGAGTCAAAAACTTAGGCCTGTATTTTGCGAAAACCAGAGTCTCAAGCTTTTGGAGAACTGCGTCAGGGATAAAGACCGAGAGCGGCGATCCCATCGGCGTCTCTAAGATCTGTTCGTACATGGTCCCCTCGAAGGTGAAGTACGTCTTCAGACAGAATTTTAAGAATGGGACAAGATGTCCTCGCTTCACCAACTCAACTCTGTCATCGTACTGCCTCTAAGCAATTCGCTTACCGTTTTGACTGCTAAGTCCTGCGAGATTAAAGTGAAGAGAGAGGTGACGTCAAATGACACCATAACCTCGTCTGTGGTGAGTCACATCCACCTGAGCCATTCCAGGAACTGAGCAGCTGAAGTGACCGTTGTAGCTGCACCAAAAAACAGGTGATGTGTCCTTTAAGTAAATTATTCCTCTTGATGTGCATTGCAGGTCATTATAGGAGGTTCAGAAATGGACGTCAAATAACTACTCGTGGGAGGTTCTGGACTGAGCATCCAGTACTTGTGAAATAGCTAACACCATCATTAGAAGCGCAGGCAAAGAACGTTTGGATTTCTAGCTTGACTTCTAGGTGCTGATGGACGGCAGCTCATCGCGAGAACATAGAATTGAGGTAGTTATCGCCGACAGGCGTGGGGATGGATCCGCTGCGGCGTTAAACGCACTCAAAATATGCATGCGTGAATGTTGATCCCCGAAGTTGGCGTCATTAGAGCCCTTTCGATCCGAATTTTATGCGAAAGAACTGACTTGAAAAATGTCCTATTATTATTCAGAAGGAGATGGGTAGTATTCTTTAACAGATAGCGTTTGATTTTTATTTTAAATTCTAGTAGGGTTTGACTATTTCTAATAGAGCTTGGCAGGGCATTCCATATTGTCGCGTATCTTATAAAATAGAAGTTGGATCATTGGGCCTTTTAAATGTGGGTATTTTTATAACATTTTCATTATTTCTAATGTCTCGATGGCCGTGTCGATTGGTTAGTATACTATTTCTGAGAATATCTTGGTCGTGTGTGATTTTGAATAAAAGTGAGACCATTTTGTGGTCTTCTTATCCAGGCGGGTTGAAAACCATATATATTGTATAGTACCATGTATGAGCCTTGGATGCCATCACATCAGGATGATGATCCGGTACAGGATCTTTGAATGGCTTCTAGTTTCTTTTGGCCACCTGAGGGCATTATGCCAACGTAAATTGAGCAGTAATCCAGGAGAGGTAAAACGTACATTTTATAAAGCCGTGTCTTTAGGGCAGGTGAGGAGAAACTTGTACAAATGAATCTGCATAGTCGAGTGGCTTTTGGTGATGTTTGTTAAACTTGGGGAGATAAATCAAAAGTATTTTTATAGCTAGGACCTAAGTCTTTTTTGATGGTGTCTCAGTTATTTCCTGATCGATAGCAATTATGGGAGGTCGTTTTTTTTGGACCAAAATTCAGGAGATGACATTTACTTGGCGAGAATGGCATTTGTCATTGAATACTCCAGTCGCTTTGTATTTAAGATCATTTTCAATCTTTCTATGCATACTGGCTACTGTATGCTTGTTATATGCATAGGTAAGTTTTAAGTCATCTGCATATAAACAATTTTAAGCTGATATTGATATAGAGGATAAGTCGTGAATGTATATAAGAAATAGGAGGGGACCTAGGATAGTCCACTGATGTTCTCCACTTCTTATATGAGATGGCTCTGAGACCACGTTTCGAATTTATACTTCCTGATCTCGGTTTGAAGGTAAGATTTTCAAAAGTCGATAAGGCAAAACCGTATTCCCATGACTTATTAGCTTTACTTTTAGCCTTTTATGGGGGAATTTATCGAACGATTTCTAGGTCAAAGTATATCGAAGCCACCGTGTTTCTGTCATCTCCGTTACTTGAAACAAATTCAAGGTGCGATGGCAGGACTGACATAACTTTTAGGTAAGAAAGCGTGTTAAGAGGAAGGTATGAGGTTAGAGTTTGTCAGATGGTTAAGCATTTATTTCGAAATTATTCATTGATCAGCTTAAATTAAGACAAATTCTGGGATGATCGTGAGGAATAACTGCAGACTGTAAGCATTAAAGATCTTTGGGTGAAATACTAAAATGTTTCAATCGTTCGTTTATAATTTCAGGTGGAGGGCGGAATAGCAATGGCTAATAGTAGTGATTGGTCGGAGGCGATTAGTCGAGTATTCTTCGCTTCGTTTACTGGCGTCCCTCAGTTAACAGAGTTCAAGTTTCCTGCTTTATTAATAAAGCCTCAATAGCTTGTCAGACATCGACACGCAGCCTTCCTAACCGCTGTCCGCTCCAAAAACCTTTTTAATGAACTCGAAAGCTGCTGATTTGTGGCCAGAGGCAATCGCTGTAGCAAGGAGCCTCTCCTTCGAACTGTTGGATGAACAATGGAAAAGAGGACAAACGGTTCCATTCTCAAAAACGAGTATTATTTATTAAAATTATTTTATTTAAGAAACCATTAAACATTTTTATTGTTTTTGCCACAAGACTTGATTGTCACCCGTCAAACAACGCATCGACCGAATCCCAAAAAGGAGAATCGAACAGCAAAGGCGGGAGCATGGAAGTATATTGCCATAAGCTAACATGAATCTTTAAGGTCAACAGGGGGCGTACGAGCATGTTCAAGGTCGGAAGATGATCGAACCAATCAGACATTGGTCTTCAGTGGGCAGCATCCTGATGCGACATATGGTTCATCCTGTCGGCAGTTTGCGCGATCACCGCACGCACAGCATGTCCGGGAATCGCTAGTGTGGAATTGGAGTGGGTCGTCAAGATAGCGTGTGCGCGAGTCAGTAAGGGCGCCTCCACTTAACAATAAAAACGTTGATCCTCTTCAATAGACTGTACATTAGAAGACAAGCACTTGTTTAAATGGGTTTTCCATTTTTCAAAACATTGTCATGCATAACTAGAGAACCTGTATCTCAGCCTGACTATGTCAACAGTGCTGTTATAAACACTGGTCCTGTGCTAAAATGTATACTCTTCCCGGAACATCTCTTGGAACGAGAACTGCAAGATCTCAAAGAAGCCAAGTCATATGGTCCGGATGGTTTACCTGCAAAGTTTTTGAAAGAACTGGCCGGTGAACTCCCCAAACCACTAGCGCATATATTCAGTTCGTCATTTTAATCAGGGAAACTGCCATCCGAATGGAAGGCAGCAAACATATACCCCATATACAAGGGTGGGGCTCGATCTAGTTGCAACAATTATTGGCTTTTCAGCCGTAAAATAACTGAATTAAAAAATAATAAGGTGATCATGAAGTTCCTGGAGAAAATCCAATTACACTCAGAGCTCCAGCATGGCTTCAGACAGAATCGCCTCTGCATTGCTCTTGACAGAGCAGTGAACTCACGCATTGGACGAAGATGGTAGGTTTGACGTCATCTACAATGATTTCAGGAAGGCATTTGGCAGTGTACCACACAAAGTTCTAATCTATAAATTATTTGAAATTGGCATAAGAGGAATGCTGCTGAACTGGATCACAGATTTCCTTACAGGTAGATTGCAAACTGTGCGCATCGATACCTCGAAGTCAACACCTACTCCGGTTCTAAATGGTGTCCCTCAAGGCTCCGTCTAAGGGCCGTTTATCTTCTTAGTTTTTATCAACGACTGCGTCGATGGCCTGGGTTGCAGCTCCGTCGCGTTTGCAGACGATGTTAAATTGTGGAGGGTGATTAGATCTGATGCCGAAAGGCACGCACTTCAAGAGAGTATCAACCGTCTTAGCAGCTGGTCTGCTGGCTGGGTCAAATATTTTAACGTTGAGAAGTGTGTGGTCCTTGGACTTCGTACCAGGAGGTCCAGTGAGGCGGATGATTCCTACTAATACCTTCTCTATGGGCAGCCCTTGGTGTTGTAATAAACGCCTCACTTAAACCATTTTCACATTGTTTAAAGGCAGCTAAACGTGCGACTAAGATCTTGTTTCCATTCAGACGTGGATTTGTGCAGATTTATAAGGAACTTTTCCAAAAATCCTACGTTGCATTTGTTCTATGCCACTTGCAATATGCCGTCCAGGCCTGGTGTCCGTTGTTTTTGTATGATCATCTACTGCTGGAACAAGTGAAGGCGGGGACTACGAAGCTGGTCAATAAACTTATTCATCTGCCTTACGAAGCCAGATTGGCTGAACTTGATTTGTTCATTCTCAATTACAGGCAAATACGCGGTGACCTCATACAAAACTACCGGATTGTTAAAGGCCGCGAATGTGCCCTAGAATTTGCTGACTACTTCGAATTGACTGGGATGGAACATCTGAGGAGTCATCCATTTAAACTGCAGAGGATGTTTATCCACACGTACGTCCGTCATCATCAACGTACCATATAACTATGCTTAAACAGTATTTTATCTCATAAATATCGCCTATTTGGGTAAAAATTCAAACAGTGACACCTTTAGTAGTCTTTACAAGAAGCCTGACCATGTTTTAAATATGACCTGAAAGTCGATGAGGATTGGCGCCTTCTGGCCCCCTCTGGCCTCCTCTCAGCCTCTCTACTGGCGGAGCCCTGTGCTGGTAGAGTCGAAACGACTTTTAGCAGAGGGTCGTTGTAGCAAAGATTGGACTCCCTGACGAGTTGTTCCTTCCAGCAAATATTGACACATTTACATGCAAACTAGATACTCATTTTCTGAGAAACTTTTATAAATATAATGATGATTGTGTCCGTAGCGGTAGCTTGCACCTGGCCCACAACTACTGAATTAACATGTATATTTCTCAGATTTATTGCTGTAAATGTTTATTCTTTTGACATTTTTGCATGTGTATAGGGAGGACAACGGCGAAAGCCTAATTCCCTCAATAAAATGACTTATCTTTCAGAACTAATGATGCTAAGCGTCCCAGGGATAATTTCCAGACCTCTTCTGCATTCTCAAAACGCTTCCCTTTTAGCTTTTTCTTCGTTCTTGAATATAAAACCATGGAACTAAAATGGGCGAGCCAGATGGTGGTTAGAAACCAGAAGCATGTCATTTTGGCCAAAACTGGTTGATTTTAAACGTGGTGTGGGCAGGCGCACTATCATGGGGAAGCAACCAGTCTTAACCATGACATTTTATAGAACCATGTTCCTGTCCAAATCGGATTATATACAACCCTTCTACCTGCAAACGGGCACGAAGGAAGCCAACCCAAGCGATTTAATCTACTCAGACTGCGAAATGACTAGTTTAAAACGGACTCAGTGAAAAGTTTTCCGAATGGGCCAGCAATCCACGGTCAAGCCTTTTCTACAGTTTATATTGGGGCAGATTTTTGCAGCATCTGTCTTACTTCCTTCTCTCTCACCCACCCTGTTACGATGGTAAAAAATGTCAACAGTCAACCAGCGGTGGGTATGTGCGGTGTGATTGTCGATAGAATAGGGTGATGAATAGGCACTTCGGATTTTTCAAATGATGTCTAATTTTGCAGTGCTTTGCACTTTTCTGCACTTATCATTGAGCTCCGCTCATGGTTACATGATAAGTTGAGAGAAAGAGAGAGTGCCTAGCAGAACGCCGAGTAGTTACCTCAGTCAGACCAATTCAGCAGAAAAAACCTCCTCCAGCAGCAAAATGGCCCGAAAATCCAGCGCTATTTCTGCTATTGAAGTTTTTGCTGGATCAAAGCTACCCGAGGACGCGGGGTAGGCCACGGAGTTATTTTTATAAAAAGGCGAAACCATTTTTTTGATTCTAATTGACTGTCGAACAGAGTTACACCTCTTTCAAAACGCCCTCTAGATTTCATGTTCTTCTGAAAACGGACTGTCCTTTCTACAGCATTCTGGCATCATGTTAAATGTATGCTTAAGTACGATTATGAATTTGAAATATATACGAGGGGATAAATAGACAGTTATCATCCTTCATGAGAAACGCATGCGGTGGACAGAGCGATTGTTATGTTAAACCCCTCATATCGCTTGCAGGAATATTGCGAGGATAAATATTCAGGAGTAATTCTTCAAAATCAACTGGAACAGATTCATGCCTTTGATGAGCGGATTAATTTCTAAGCCAAGCGATTATTTACTTGTGATTTAACCGTTTCAGAAAAAGCCAAATATCACTTGAAGATGAACCCCACCTGGATCACTTCTCAACATCCAGAAATCAAATCAGAAGTCCATGATGATTTGTTTCTTTGCGAAAAAGCATTCGAATTGAATTTCTTCGTCATGGCACCGCTGTGAACTAACATTTTCATCTGAAATTACTGAAGAGATTGCGTGACGAAGTCAGAAGAAAGGTGTTTAATAGCTGTGATCCGGGGACTGGTTGCTTCACCATGATAGCGCACCTGCCCACACCACGTTTAAAATCAACTAGTTTTGGCAAAAATGACATGCTTCTGGTTTCTAACCACCATCTGGCTCGCCCATTTAAGCTCCAAGAACGAAGAAAAAGCTAAAAGGGAAGCGTTTTGAGAACGCAGAAGTGGTCCGGAAATTATCACTGGGACGCTTAGCATCATTAGTTCTGAAAGATAAGTCATTTTATTGAGGGAATTAGGCTTTCGCCGTTGTCCTCCCCATACACATGCAAAAATGTCAAAAGAATAAACATTTACAGCAATAAATCTGAGAAATATACATGTTAATTCAGTAGTTGTGGGCCAGGTGCAAGCTACCGCTACGGACACAATCATCATTATATTTATAAGTTTCTCAGAAAATAAGTATCTAGTTTGCATGTAAATGTGTCAATATTTGCTGGAAGGAACAACTCGTCAGGGAGTCCAATCTTTGCTACAACGACCCTCTGCTAAAAGTCGTTTCGACTCTACCAGCACAGGGCTCCGCCCGTAGAGAGGCTGAGAGGAGGCCAGAGGGGACCAGAAGGCGCCAATCCTCATCGACTTTCAGGTCATATTTAAAACATGGTCAGGCTTCTTGTAAAGACTACTAAAGGTGTCACTGTTTGAATTTTTACCCAAATAGGCGATATTTATGAGATAAAATACTGTTTAAGCATAGTTATATGGTACGTTGATGATGACGGACGTACGTGTGGATAAACATCCTCTGCAGTTTAAATGGATGACTCCTCAGATGTTCCATCCCAGTCAATTCGAAGTAGTCAGCAAATTCTAGGGCACATTCGCGGCCTTTAACAATCCGGTAGTTTTGTATGAGGTCACCGCGTATTTGCCTGTAATTGAGAATGAACAAATCAAGTTCAGCCAATCTGGCTTCGTAAGGCAGATGAATAAGTTTATTGACCAGCTTCGTAGTCCCCGCCTTCACTTGTTCCAGCAGTAGATGATCATACAAAAACAACGGACACCAGGCCTGGACGGCATATTGCAAGTGGCATAGAACAAATGCAACGTAGGATTTTTGGAAAAGTTCCTTATAAATCTGCACAAATCCACGTCTGGATGGAAACAAGATCTTAGTCGCACGTTTAGCTGCCTTTAAACAATGTGAAAATGGTTTAAGTGAGGCGTTTATTACAACACCAAGGGCTGCCCATAGAGAAGGTATTAGTAGGAATCATCCGCCTCACTGGACCTCCTGGTACGAAGTCCAAGGACCACACACTTCCCAACGTTAAAATATTTGAGCCAGCCAGCAGACCAGCTGCTAAGACGGTTGATACTCTCTTGAAGTGCGTGCCTTTCGGCATCAGATCTAATCACCCTCCACAATTTAACATCGTCTGCAAACGCGACGGAGCTGCAACCCAGGCCATCGACGCAGTCGTTGATAAAAACTAAGAAGATAAACGGCCCTTAGACGGAGCCTTGAGGGACACCATTTAGAACCGGAGTAGGTGTTGACTTCGAGGTATCGATGCGCACAGTTTGCAATCTACCTGTAAGAAAAACTGTGATCCAGTTCAGCAGCATTCCTCTTATGCCAATTTCAAATAATTTATAGATTAGAACTTTGTGTGGTACACTGCCAAATGCCTTCCTGAAATCATTGTAGATGACGTCAAACCTACCATCTTCGTCCAATGCGTGAGTTCACTGCTCTGTCAAGAGCAATGCAGAGGCGATTCTGTCTGAAGCCATGCTGGAGCTCTAAGTGTAATTGGATTTTCTCCAGGAACTTCATGATCACCTTATTATTTTTTAATTCAGTTATTTTACGGCTGAAAAGCCAATAATTGTTGCAACTAGATCGAGCCCCACCCTTGTATATGGGGTATATGTTTGCTGCCTTCCATTCGGATGGCAGTTTCCCTGATTAAAATGACGAACTGAATATATGCGCTAGTGGTTTGGGGAGTTCACCGGCCAGTTCTTTCAAAAACTTTGCAGGTAAACCATCCGGACCATATGACTTGGCTTCTTTGAGATCTTGCAGTTCTCGTTCCAAGAGATGTTCCGGGAAGAGTATACATTTTAGCACAGGACCAGTGTTTATAACAGCACTGTTGACATAGTCAGGCTAAGATACAGGTTCTCTAGTTATGCATGACAATGTTTTAAAAAATGGAAAACCCATTTAAACAAGTGCTTGTCTTCTAATGTACAGTCTATTGAAGAGGATCAACGTTTTTATTGTTAAGTGGAGGCGCCCTTACTGACTCGCGCACACGCTATCTTGACGACCCACTCCAATTCCACACTAGCGATTCCCGGACACGCTGTGCGTGCGGTGATCGCGCAAACTGCCGACAGGATGAACCATATGTCGCATCAGGATGCTGCCCACTGAAGACCAATGTCTGATTGGTTCGATCATCTTCCAACCTTGAACATGCTCGTACGCCCCCTGTTGACCTTAAAGATTCATGTTAGCTTATGGCAATATACTTCCATGCTCCCGCCTTTGCTGTTCGATTCTCCTTTTGGGATTCGGTCGATGCGTTGTTTGACGGGTGACAATCAAGTCTTGTGGCAAAACAATAAAATGTTTAATGGTTTCTTAAATAAAATAATTTTAATAAATAATACTCGTTTTTGAGAATGGAACCGTTTGTCCTCTTTTCCATTGTTCATCCAACAGTTCGAAGGAGAGGCTCCTTGCTACAGCGATTGCCTCTGGCCACAAATCAGCAGCTTTCGAGTTCATTAAAAAGGTTTTGGAGCGGACAGCGGTTAGGAAGGCTGCGTGTCGATGTCTGACAAGCTATTGAGGCTTTATTAATAAAGCAGGAAACTTGAACTCTGTTAACTGAGGGACGCCAGTAAACGAAGCGAAGAATACTCGACTAATCGCCTCCGACCAATCACTACTATTAGCCATTGCTATTCCGCCCTCCACCTGAAATTATAAACAAACGATTGAAACATTTTAGTATTTCACCCAAAGATCTTTAATGCTTACAGTCTGCAGTTATTCCTCACGATCATCCCAGAATTTGTCTTAATTTAAGCTGATCAATGAATAATTTCGAAATAAATGCTAAACCATCTGACAAACTCTAACCTCATACCTTCCTCTTAACACGCTTTCTTACCTAAAAGTTATGTCAGTCCTGCCATCGCACCTTGAATTTGTTTCAAGTAACGGAGATGACAGAAACACGGTGGCTTCGATATACTTTGACCTAGAAATCGTTCGATAAATTCCCCCATAAAAGGCTAAAAAGTAAAGCTAATAAGTCATGGGAATACGGTTTTGCCTTATCGACTTTTTGAAAAATCTTACCTTCAAAACCGAGATCAGGAAGTATAAATTCGAAACGTGGTCTCAGAGCCATCTCATATAAGAAGTGGAGAACTTCAGTGGACTATCCTAGGTGCCCTCCTATTTCTTATATACATTCACGACTTATCCTCTATATCAATATCAGCTTAAAAATTGTTTATATGCAGATGACTTAAAAACTTACCTATGCATATAACAAGCATACAGTAGCCAGTATGCATAGAAAGATTGAAAAATGATCTTAAAATTACAAAGCGACTGGAGTATTCAATGACAAATGCCATTCTCGCCAAGTAAATGTCATCTCCTGAATTTTGGTCCAAAAAAAACGACCTCCCATAATTGCTATCGATCAGGAAATAACTGAGACACCATCAAAAAGACTTAGGTCCTAGCTATAAAAAAATACTTTTGATTTATCTCCCCAAGTTTAACAAACATCACCAAAAAGCCACTCGACTATGCAGATTCATTTGTACAAGTTTCTCCTCACCTGCCCTAAAGACACGGCTTTATAAAATGTACGTTTTACCTCTCCTGGATTACTGCTCAATTTACGTTGGCATAATGCCCCTCAGGTGGCCAAAAAGAAACTAGAAGCCATTCAAAGATCCTGTACCGGATCATCATCCTGATGTGATGGCATCCAAGGCTCATACATGGTACTATACAATATCTATGGTTTTCAACCCGCCTGGATAAGAAGACCACAAAATGGTCTCACTTTTTATTCAAAATCACACACGACCAAGATATTCTCAGAACTAGTATACTAACCAATCGACACGGCCATCGAGACATTAGAAATAATGAAAATGTTATAAAAATACCCACATTTAAAAGGCCCAATGATCCAACTTCTATTTTATAAGATACGCGACAATATGGAATGCCCTGCCAAGCTCTATTAGAAATAGTCAAACCCTACTAGAATTTAAAATAAAAATCAAACGCTATCTCAGGGAAAAGACCGCCGAATCGCTGACGAAGTACAAGACGCAGAGGAACAGGTTAAAAGGCCTAGTTTATAAAGCCCGCCAAAGTTTTGAGAGTAACTTGATAAACCGTGCAGCAGAAAACCCGAAGCTCTTCTACAACTACATTAGGCAGTGCACTCGAAATAAAGACCCCATCCCTTTGTTAAAAACGGATGAAGGCGTCGAACTTTGCAAGGACGAAGAAAAGGCTGAGCATCTATCTGAGTTCTTTCAGTCGGTTTTTACGAGAGAAGCCAATCTAACTGCTGATAACTATAGTGCGGAAGAGGCCCCGACAATTGACTCAGTGGTCATAACAGAACCTATTGTTCTGCAGGAACTACTGAGGCTGGACGAAACCAAATCGCCAGGTCCTGATGTAATACCGGCAAAGTTGTTGAAGGAGTTGGCCGTAGAGTTGGCAGAAACCTTGTGTCTAGTCTTCCAAGCCTCCCTCGCTGGAGGCAAATTGCCACTCGATTGGAAGACCGCGTGGATTTCCCCAATACACAAAAGTGGCAGCCGGGCTTCCGCAAATAACTACAGGCCGGTAAGTCTCACCTCCATATGCTGCAAGATTATGGACCGAATCATCAAACGTGAACTGATGCAGTTTCTGGAGCGGCATCATCTTCTCTCTGAAGCGCAGCACGGATTCCGCAGAGGAAGGTCCTGTTTAACTAATTTGCTTTACTGTCTGGAACGATGGACCCGAGCGGTCGATGAAGGAAATGTAGTGCACGCCGTGTACATAGACTTCAAGAAGGCCTTTGATAGCGTGCCTCACTAACGTCTCCTATACAAACTCCACCGTATTGGGGTAAGGGGCAAGCTTTTGAAGTGGATCGAAAACTTCTTGATTGGGCGATCTCAGATTGTCCGTCTTGGCGATCAACAATCGGCGGAGGTGGCGGTTGAGAGTGGGGTTCCTCAGGGCTCCGTCCTGGGCCCTATCCTCTTCCTTATATACATTGATGATTACGTAAGTGGCTTGGACTGTGACACCGCCATGTTTGCTGACGATATAAAGCTTTGGAAGGTCATCCACAACGCAGATGATGAAGAAAATCTACAGGCGAACTTGCATCGACTCGAGGAATGGTCGCACAACTGGCTCCTCCCATTCAATGCTACCAAGTGCAATATTCTGCGATTTGGCAGAACCAGCTCAGGGCACCGGAGAATTTACTATCTGGACGACACACCGCTACCAGAGGTAGAGGCTCAGAAAGATCTAGGAGTATGGATCACGCCCACACTGAAGCCATCGTTCCATTGCTCAATAGTAGCAAAATCTGCCATGTCAAGCTTGTATCTAATTAAGCGAGCGTTTGCAAAGTTCGACAAAGAGTGCTTTATAAGGTCTTCGGGATGTTCGTGCCATACAAGCCTGGAGACCGTGGTCTGTCAAAGACCACAACACCCTTGAGAAGGTCCAAAGACGTGCAACCAAGCTTGTTCAAGGTCAAAGCTGCCTGCCTTACGAGACATGATTGTCTAATCTTGATCTGTTTCCTCTGGACTATAGACAGCTACGCGGCGACTTAATACAAGCCTTTCGAATGCTGTGGGGTCAGGATTGTTGCCTTGCATCTGGTGACTTCTTTGAGCTGGCTTCTACCACTACTTTGCGAGGGCATCCCATTAAACTACGAGTGACAGGTGCGAGACTCGACACAAGAAGGTTCTTCTTCTCCAACAGAGTGATTAAGGCCTGGAATGCTCTGCCGGCCGACATAATCATGTCCCCATCCGTTGACACTTTTAAGCGGAAGTTTGACCAGTACAGCCATAAGTACCACCACGACATCCGAACCTAACACATTTCCTGAAACATATTCCCATCCAAAATTTTCGCGTCATATAACATACTACTCCCTAATTTTGAGTAACATTATTTTATAATTGTTTGTCCGATGCCCGGCAGTGTGTCCGGGAGATAACCCTTTGTCCAACGTCCATTATATGTCAGTCTTTTTAATTTACAGTGTCACTGACATCAATAGGGAGCTCAAAGGCTTCGCCTATATTTCCCTTAATAAAACTAAACTGAACTTAACTGAACCCATCTCCTTCTGAATAATAATAGTACATTTTTCAAGTCAGTTCTTTCGCATAGAATTCGGATCAAAAGGGCTCTAATGACGCCAACTTCGGGGATCAACATTCACGCATGCATATTTTGAGTGCGTTTAACGCCGCAGCGGATCCATCCCCTCGCCTGTCGGCGATAGCTACCTCAATTCTATGTTCTCTCGATGAGCTGCCATCCATCACCACCTAGAAGTCAAGCTACAAATCCAAACGTTCTTTGTGTGCGCTTCTAATGATGGTGATAGCTATTTCACAAGTACTGGATGCTCAGGCCAGAACCTCCCACGAGTATTTATTTAACGTCCATTTCTGAACCTCCTATAATGACCTGCAATGCACATCAAGAGGAATAATTTACTTAAAGGACACATCACCTGGTTTTTTGGTACATCTTCTGGTTATGAGCAAGCTATAGCTGGTGGTAAGTGACCAACAAGAATGATAAATGCCTATTTTCTGGCTATGCGTAAGGCCTCACACTTTAATAATTTATGTGTCCATTATCCAAAATGCAGCTGTTTTTGTACTGTTAAAACTAATTTTAAAAAAGTATGATAATTTTAAATTTTCAAATGTTTTCCGATAGCGTCTTTATTTTAATACATAATGTAATATTGTTAAAGAATTTGCTTCAAAACTTATTTACAAAAATCCTTTTTTATCTCTGCCTGATAGTTGTATATTTTTTTGCATTTTTTACATCATGTATGATCTACGTAATTCGAATGCGCCACAAGCCTGACGCCAAGGCTTTGATTTAACTTCACGAATGGATTAGTATTAGTTGTTTCATAAAGCTAGAACAAACATAATCAACCCTATAATATTAAATACAAATATGACGACAGTTGTACATCATTGACAGTTTCTTACCATTGAACTCTTCTTGCTCCTAATCAATGTCCATCCTTGTTTCAGTGATCAGGTCAACGAAGTCTAATTAGTTAGCAGACCCCATATCGGAATCGATTGGAAATGCCTATCCCTTCGAACGGACTGTAGCCGTTTGAACCTCCGTCAAATTAATACTCTCGAATATCTACACCATACTATTCTTAACCCTTACAATTCTTATCAAGATACATTCATCCCAATCTATATAGCTGTTTTATTTTTCAAATTTGCTATTTCTAAACCTTGGACGGCAGGTTTTTTTTACTTAAAACAAACTCCTCATTTCCGACACGGCTAGTAAAGCATACAAACAAAAACGAGCTAAAGTGGTTACCTAAAAGTGGAGTTTGTTTTAGGTTTTTTACTGTGTTCTACGGATTTAACAGCGCCTAAGAAGTGCCAAATCAATAAAATATTTATTTTATTTATTTAGAAGTAACCTTGACCTGTATATTTTATATTTTGCAGGGTTACAGGCATTGCCCTGCATGTCTCTATTAATGTAAAGTTATCATTGGATATGTACAGTCAATATAAAATGGTGTACATTTCAGAAGTTTTGAGTCAAAGCATAACATAACTTCGAATGCGTTTTTACAGTTATAGGCGAAATATTGTGGTAGAAAGTTGGAGCCTGAATAATTTTTCAAGGTTCTCTTTAACAAGTCATGTTAAGAGAGTAATTTTTTAGTCAAAACTTATGCCATCAAGCTTTTTTTTAAATCAGAAATTCTGTCCGTGATAAACAGCTCGCTTTATAACGAGTTCCATGTGCCATATAATACAAGGGCATGTTGCTGAGGGTGAAACCGGCAAGACGCAGACAGCTGTTTTACGGTTTTTACCGATCATAAGTACGTCATATACATTGCCCCACACTATCATGCATGTTCCTTAAGCAGATTGGTGAGCCCCACACTATCATCATATTCCCGATCACAACCGACAAAAACAACGAGCCCGTGGCTCAATGGTAGAGCGTTCGACTCAAATACCAAAGGTCACGGGTTCGAATCCCAGGTGTTCCACACTTGGGATTGGGTATGACTGGCTGATGACGGCTAATAAGCCAGAAATGGCCATTCCGGTCTCCCTTGTCTTTGTCGGTTCCATTCCATCATATGCTACACGTCGCTATGCGACCGCCTGCGAGGGCTCTCGTCTGAGCTCCAGGGCACAACGGAACATGCATGTTCCTTAAGCAGATCGGTGAGCCCCACACTATCATCATATTCCCGATCACAACCGACAAAACAACGAGCCCGTGGCTCAATGGTAGAGCGTTCGACTCAAATACCAAAGGTCGTGGGTTCGAATCCCAGGTGTGCCACACTTGGGATTGGGTATGACTGGCTGATGACGGCTAATAAGCCAGAAATGGCCATTCCGGTCTCCCTTGTCTTTGTCGGTTCCATTCCATCATATGCTACACGTCGCTATGCGGCCGCCTGCGAGGGCTCTAGTCTGAGCTCCAGGGCACAACGGAACATGCATGTTCCTTAAGCAGATCGGTGAGCCCCACACTATCATCATATTCCCGCAGCAAACCACAAAACAACAAGCCCGTGGCTCAATGGTAGAGCGTTCGACTCAAATACCAAAGGTCGTGGGTTCGAATCCCAGGTGTGCCACACTTGGGATTGGGTATGACTGGCTGATGACGGCTTATAAACCAGAAATGGCCATTCCGGTTTCCCTTATCTTTGTCGGTTCCATTCCATCATATGCTACACGTCGCTATGCGACCGCCTGCAAGGGCTCTAGTCTGAGCTCCAGGGCACAACGGAACATGCATGTTCCTTAAGCAGATCGGTGAGCCCCACACTATCATATATATATATATATATATATATATCAGGATCTTTTCTACAGTGGTTATTAATGAGTCTGTGGAAACAAAGTATTCTCAGAAAATTAAAATATCGTGTGTACTTAAACTTCTCCCTTTTAGCATGAGCCAATCAAACAATTGAATGGCCTAGGGAGCATAAAACTGAATGATTATGATCAGTCAAATTAATTGCGGACAGCCAATCCGGGCTGCAACAAGAGTTCGAGACAGAAAAGGGAAAGATGCCTTAAATATTTTGGATGTGACAATAACCTGATAGTATATATTTGAAATTTCTAACTAGTGTTGTCTTTATTGGCTTATTTGTTGAAAATTGTTGATAATTGTTTATAAAAGTTTTGCATTTCTCACACTTAATAAACTGCGCATACCTTTGGTTTTGTCTTTAAAAATACGTGAAGCTATACGGTCTTATAGTATTCACCTGACATAGCTCCGATTCTCGTTCTCAACTTTGAACGGATATCTTTGTTTCTTGCTATATTTATTGGCTAAAGTGTTGATAAAGTTTTGTATTTTCAATCTGTAAACAACTACATATACCTGTGGTTGTTGTATTTTACAATAAGTGGCAATATTCAGTATCACATTGCTTCAATCGACGTAGCCTCACTTGCCATCTTTATAAATTCACGTAAAAAAGTAGAATTATAAAACAAGAACATAGAATTTAAGTTGAAATTGTAAACACATTATCAATTTCCAACAATACGTTGTTTGCAGTAACTATTTTAACTGTCAACATATCAACCAGTTGGAAATTTATATCTTTATTAAATTTTTTAACCTGCGTATCCTGCGTTTATTGCTTTTAAATGGTGTCTGCTAATATCACCAGTCATTCAAAAGATGAAGTCATTCGGACAAACACATTCAGAGGTACAGCGTCTAAAATGCTGCCGTTTCGTTGAATACTTACCGTCATTAGCATTCAATTCTGTACCCTAAGATGCTGAGGCCTCAAGTTCACTGACATCTTTTTGCTAGCTTTTGTTTTGTGTGCCATAGTGATCAAGAACAAACCAAATTGACGTTTCATTATCTCATCTGAAATGCTACTGCAGTATTAGCCTACTCTACTGACTTACCTTATTTTCCTAAGCAGTTTTTTCGCCTACCCTCTGTTAGAAAATGGAGGCCTATTGAAATCTGCCTACATTTTTTAAGGTAGTAGTTTTTTTCACTGCCTATTTTCTAGTTCACTATTAATTTAAATACATCGCTAACTGTTGACCTAACAGGACAATTTCTACCTACATTATTAAATATATGTCAACTTTATCTGAACAAATTGGCATAATTATATATCGTTACTAATTGATCTAAGCATTGCTTGCTTACACAACATTGACTCAACTATGCCACCCATTGTTAAAGCTTAACAGCTAGATCTGTTCGCTTTACAGAACTGCAATTACTTCATGATTAATTTTTTGATCTTTTTTATCTATACTCGGTGACCTGTTCGAGGGTAGCATAGCTGATTTTCCCTCTCAGAATTGCAGACGTATTAACTCGCTCGTTCACTTGGTCGCCAGCGAGGCTTTTGACAGACAGAAACGAAATAATAATTTTATCCTATGTACTTTTTGTACTCGGGTGGTTGTAACTACAAAATATTGGAAGCAAAATGCTTATCTTCGCATAACAAAGATATTCTTATCTCAGTTAAATTGTTTTCAACAATTGAGGGGACTCAATCTTTGCTCATTGTGTTCGCACATCTTGCTATTTGGAAAGGACAAAATGTTTCCTTTGTCGAGATCTTACAAAAATGAAACGAAGAAATGGGTCTTTCCTGTCATCAAATTCGCAACCTTATATTCACAAGTCTGGTCGTATTTCCACTAACCTCAATGCACCTGTTAATTCAGCTTCTCAGATGTCCAGTTCAATCAGCCCCTCCACTCCACCTTCTACTTCGTTTCCTTCAGGGCCGATATATTTACTTTCCTGTGCTTTTAGTCCCCTGTGTGTATGACAGACAGAGGGAATCTTGCGCAGTCAGTGAACCAAACTGCAAAATCCGTTGCTCAACGGTCCTGTCAAAGATTCTCCTCTAAACAAGGTTATTTAATTCCTCCATTACTAAATAAATATACGAAATTCGTTCTCGAAGACTCTGACAAAGCAGAATTGGTTAGTGCGTTCTTTGCAAATTATCTTACGGAGGAATCTGAACCGGTTCTGACGTGTCAGCCATCCTAATAAATGCTATCAGCACCATTAATTTCTCCTTAGAATTAATTCGTAAGCCATATAATCCCAGTGAATCTTTTAAACGGATTCTTTCCTGGCTCGTGAAAAACATCTATTTTTCTTCCTGTCTACAAGTCGGAATCTCGTTCGGACGTAAATACTTATCGAGGCGTTTACAAAAGCCCTGCTCTAGCAAAACTTTGCTAAAAATATGTTTTAAAATCAAATTCTCGATTTTTGCATAGAAAATAAGTTTTTAAAGCGA
>WEDG01006852.1:0-15183 GCA_017591395.1 Schistocephalus solidus | reverse complement strand
CGTTCATCGATCTGGTTGCAGAACATAATTGTCCCGTTGTGCCTTGGGGCTCAGTCTAGAGCCCTCGCAGGCAGTCGCACGGCGACGAGTGCTTTTTATATATAAGATGGTAGTGACATAGATAAGCGTGACCGAGATGACCATTTCTGGCTTATTAGCCGTAATCAACTGATCATACTCAAGTCCAAGTGTGCATTACCCGCGAACTTTGGTTATCGAGTGTAACACCCAACCCATTGAGCCATTGGCCCGTTGCCCTGTCGGTGGCTATCGGGAATATGAATTAGGACAGTGCGGTGCTCACCAATCTTCTTACGGAACATACTCATCCTGTGATACCTTGGGACTCAATCTAGAGCCCTCACAGACGGTCGCATGGCAACTGATAGGATATAAAGTGATAAGGTGGTACCGACAAAGACAAGGGAGACCGGAGTGGTTGTTCTGTCTTTTTGGTGCTATATGTATAGCTATGAAGGAAGGAAGGGTCGCCGGCACTGAACCCGCTACTGATGCCAAATTCGAAACAAGTAAACCTCCTCTTCAGCATGAGCAAAGGTTTTCAAAAGTTCTAAGCATAAATTTAGAACAAGATAATATAAAAACGAGAAGAGACTCAAGGACTCACCTCACGCATCCACGTCGCTCGAATAACCGCGCGGTGTTCTTGATGACTCACTGTAGATTTAATAAGAACAACGGCCGGAAGTGTCTCTCTTCCATAATCGGACGCGTGGAAACATATATCACTGGGAGTGTGTAGGTACGGGAAGTTGGGATGGAAAGAATTCCGGGTGTGCTGCGGTGCCAGGCTCTTAATTTCCCGTTGATAGGTGATTACAGCCTCGGACCGTCGATACTGCAGTATGGCTTCTTGGAAAGGTATGGCCCGCAGGCTTTCCAATACGCCGAAGACTTGAAGACAAACAATGGTAAGAGAGAGTAGAATAAGGGCACATCTACTACCGAACGCCCGGTAGAGTAATCCAAAACGACATCGGAACCAGCGCAGGATGAATGAAGCAGAGAACGACAGCGACAGATACGCCGATGTTAACATCCGTGCGTTCTGGATTGAATGTCCCGAAGCGAACCAGAGCAGGATTTAACGATGGCACCAGCGCAGTACACTTACTCATTCGGGAGCTCACGCCATTGGCTGTTGAGCACCAATCAACGCCCTGCACGAATTCACCAATGACAATGCAGCTCAACTCTGCCATTTGCTCCCCTGCCAAGTGCGCTGTGGGTAGTTTATTTCGAGGGCAGCTGGGAGCTCCCTGTTCAGCTGGGGCGGCTTGCCCGTGACCGGAGTTTCGAACCTCCATTGGCTTAATGTACCGCGTAACGGCAGTGGGGCGTCAAGAGTAAGCATGGCTGACATGGCATTACTGATGTCCAAAACGATGCATACGTCCTTTGCTAACCAAACATCCGTGCAATACACTGCACATCTTGGCCCAAAATTGTACGGACAAGCTGAATCTCTTGAAGATAAGGTTTCAAAAATGTTACAAAATGAAAATATTATATTTAACAAGGGATCCAACAAGACCTGCATTATGTTGGTTAAGAGTCTAATATGGGGTAACCAGGTCCGTTTAAAAAGCAATGAAATATACATCTTTCAAAGTATATTTGCTATTTCATTAAATTTCAACCAAAAGTGTGATATGTGTTTTCATTTCGAAAATTTTACTTAAATAAGGTTACAATATTAACTATCATACAACATTACTCCAAGATAGTTCAGCCACGCCAGGATGCCGGCATTTAAGCGAGTTTTTTCCGGCTACCTGCAAAAAACTACCAGCTGTAAAAATGCCCATATATTTGTATGAATTTTTTTCTCATTAGTTTCCATTGAGATTATAAATTGAAATATATTTTGTAGAAAAGGCACAAAAAAACATATTTTGCTCATTTCGTAGCAATGTTCGTCTTCTTAAAATTTATTCTTGAAGAAAGTTTATCGTGTGGCTTTAAAAAAGTTTCTAATTATGAGCTCTTTTAAGACCATGAAATTTTCATGCATAAAGCATTGCACCTATCCATTTATTATTTATTCATTTTTATTTTTTATTTTATCATTTCTTCCTATACAGTATATAACATGGTTTACAACCATTGCAAAATTTTCTGAGCACTATGTGCGTCGATAACTGGGAAATTTTCCTTAGGTGGAATTTGTATAGCATCTAATTTGGAAGCAGGTCATGTATAAAAATATTCAGCAATTGACAGTTTCTTTTAAAACAGCAAAATACATTTTCTTTAAGTATGAACCTTACAGAAAGCATAATTTGCTGGAAAATGGATGAGAGAAACACTATGTGGGGGCAGGCTTTTTATAGAATATATTTGCAATTATAAGGGCATTGAAAATCAATGAGAAGAATTCATACTATTTCAATAACTGACTATCATTTTTTCAGGTTGCGAGAAATTAGCTCTTTCGAAAGCTGCATGTTGATTTCTATACAGGCCCTATTTTATTAAATGAAAATGAAACTAATTTCCGACTTTTTCGTTAACATTTAATGAAATTTCATTTATACTCTAGCATTTTGTCTATCCATAAGGGAACGGTAAAAGCTTGCATGGTAAAGAGTTAGATGCATAGCCTCCAGCGGCTAAGCCAACTAGCATTTCAGTTTTCGTCTTGGGATTTTCATGTGAGTACTGACATGGTTAAGGCGCTGTTTCAAGGTAAACAGTTTGCCATCATCGAGGCTTTTCAGGAAAGCTGTTTCAAAATCTGCCTCTCCCGACATAATATGTGACAGAGAGGAAGAGAGAAGGGGCGTTAAGTGATATCTGCGCGATCCAATGACTGTACTTATCTGGTTTCTCCTTCAGTAGTGTTTGGTCAAGGGGCAATTTGATCGACGGCCATGCCATGCTTAACGAAGGATTTTTATTGCCGAAATGTTGCTCGCCCTGTGACCTGTGTCCAACAGCTGCTATGTGAATTGGCAGGTTGTGTTTAGCACAACGAGACAGATTGATCAATTTTGCCAGCCACTATACCATAGTCAGCCACCGATAGTCCTCATACTACCTTGCCAACGCAGTCACGCTGAGGACGGCGACGTTGCAGTAGATTTTGCGGGAGTTTGTCTCAAAACAAACAAATCCTCTTGCAATTCACCATCCTGCGCCCACCAGATCATGCAGCTAACGGTGGACATAGTCATTCTCGACGGTAGAACTGTCGTCGGGGATTCCAAACGCCTTGTGGCGGCAGGTGTACCATGCTCGTCACAGGACGGCAAACACTCGATTGAGGTGTAAATGACCTCGAGCTACTGCTTAAGGCAAAAGAATTCGCCAAAGGGGCTACTGAGGGTGCAAGCAGTGTGGAATCATGTCTGAGAGGGTGTGTGTATGCGGTGTCGGCTCTTCTTATATGTGCGTCAGAGTTATACGAAGATTGTATATATATATACGTGTAGCGCGTCGCAGAACCTGGACGACTGGTGTGTTCAATTGGGCATGGATGACTGTGGCTGTCTGGATACATTGGTGTCCAGGCCTTTTAATTTTCCTTCGACGACCATACCACAGCACTAACTTTAAATAACTCAGGATTGCTGATAAAATCGAACAGGCGAATTCCAGGAAGTAGTTCAGAAGGAGAAGATGCGATTGCTGGAAGAAGAAGTTTATTGACTTGAGGTTTAGGATTTTCACTCGAACGCAGGTGCGGGTGATCAACACCTACAATGACAGTGAACCAAATGTCCGGGTGATCATCACGACAACATCCAGCATAGATGATGAAATGGAGGACAGTAACGACTCGAACACTGACGGCCAAGGCATTATCGCATCAATTACGACCAACCGCGGTGATCGCCCGGTCTCTACGTATTCTTCAGGGCAATAAATACCTTGTTTCGGCGATCGCATCTTCTCTTCCCGATCCCTATTCTCTCTTGTATTTGATTGTATCTCTCTTTATGTTGTGTTATTTTTAACCCTGTGCATTTAACAATAGAAACAAAACGAATGGCTTGATTTTCACGAACTTTAGCTGACCATTCTGAGGCAAGGACCGCTGCGTTTATGTAATTATATGTATCAGTTATGTAGGAATTCTTGTATAAAAATATCCTATGCGACTTCGTCCCGCTGGGTGGTTCATTTAGAAACTAGTTCAAAGTGTTAATTCACGAACTTTGCCCCCTATTTAAAGGGGGAGACGATAAACTACGAGCTAAGTGGAAAGTATCACGAAGAATTGGTTAAAGTAAATCAGCAATAATGTCTGGCATTCACATGAGAACGAATTTCCAGGTGCTTGCCATGCAGCACTGGCGGTCATTTTTATCCCGCAATCAATCCTGTCTTTCAACCTTCTACAATGTCTATGCCTCTCAAACCTACAAAACATATCTTACCCATAAACATGTCCTCCACCTATTTTTCGAAATTTGCAGGTTGATTGATCTCATGGAGGCTAGTTGGCAGCTTGATCTGCCAAACGCCCGCAGTTGAAAGCTGAAAAACAACCCAAAGTCCTCTTATAAGACGGCCGCCGAATGCTCATAGCCCATGTTGGCGGGCACTGTCATCTTTCAGGCAGTGACGTAACCTAAGTCACTCGGAGACCGCAGGGGCACAGAGGATGGCGTAGTAGCTGCTCCAGCTACTTGAGCATGCGACTAAATATGCGCTACCCGCTGCCTACGTGGTAATAATTACTCTCCTCTCACCCTCGGCGAACTTGTATGCTTCAATTGAGTGAAAAATTGGCAGTTTGCTTGAACGCACGAGCACAAGGATCGATTGCAATGCAGGTGGCAATTTGGTCTGCCGAAAATGCGTTTTTGAAATCAGACAACAAGCCTGAAGTCCTCTCACAAGTCAATCACTGAACAGTGATCGCAGTGTCAAGCCCATATTGCTGTGTGTGTGTGTGTGTGAGAGAGAGAGAGCACCATTCGGTAACGACGCTTCGTAATCTACAGGGGTACGTAAGATGTAGTATATGTCACGCGATTTGCACTGACCCTCGCTTTTTACACATCCGCATGATTTAGTCTATGGGACACCTGCGGCATGCCCTTTTTCCAAGACATGCGCCGATCTATTCCTGAGCTAAACTTGCTGAAGCCACCGTATTGCGAGGTTAGCGTATTCGAAAAACATTGACTCACTCCAAAGCACATGACATCAAAAGGCAAAAGAACAACCAAGGCCAGGGAGTTAAGCACGTTTGGAAGACGCTGAAAATATTTTAAGCAGGAGCAAAGCGTAGGCCACTATATAACAACAAATCCATCCTCCGGCGCAGACTAGAAAGTAGGTTTTAACATCAAAGGATGGGGGGGTTTGGGTTGACATCGTGTAGTTTGTTCGACGTTACCATCGCGCGAAGTCAAGGCAAACGGATCACCCCTGCAACGTCCCTCTATCGTGTCATTTTAACGGAATGCGCCAACCTCTTCGTGAATTAACCTACCGGAGAAGTAGTCGTAAAGCCTGCAAAACCCACCAAATTTTGCTCAGTTTCCGATGACCTTCAGGCAAGGAATGTGTTATGTCTCGGAAATCAAAAAAAGTTTTGTCCTCGGCCAGATAGTCACCGCATAACCGTGTGGCCTGCAGGGGTATGACACCGCACTTCCTCTCACCAAATTTTTGCATCCAACTCGAGCAGGTTTAAACAACAAAAGGGTGTCTGAAAAAGACGAAAGGGAGGGAGGGGGTAGATTGGCTTGATAGCGTGTGGCTTGTTTGATGTCAACTAAAGACCAGGGAATCACCTTTGACTCGTCATTCTATAAAACCAGGCGTGTGCGGTTGCCTCGATGGGAAGCGAATCACTGGTGCGATAATTTTTGATAGCCAACATTCTTTTCGATGCTATCTGAAATTACATCAGCCCTGAATCCAACTGTTGGGGATTAAGCCTGATCAACACGCAGTCATTAACTCCAACCGGCAGTTCGATCGTCGTAGTCCGACAACGTACACTGTATGCTCAACAGCAGGGTGTAGGGACGGTGACTGGCGCTGGATTATAGTGAAAGCAGACTTGCGACAACTCTCCCTCACCCTCTGTTCCACTCCCCCACCTGGGCCCAGTGGCCAGGTAGAGTCAAGAAGACGGTACGTAGGAGATGGCTTAGGCTCACGCACTGTGGTCCACCACAAACAAGAACACAACAAAATGGATGGGCAGTTAGGATCCCAGCTGAGTGGGAATATGCCATAAAGGCCACAGTAAGAAGGAGCCATTGCAGCCTGACCCTCATTTCGCCAGTTAGCCGCTCCGCACAAACACACTTGGTTCACCGTATGGTTCGAGTTATCCCGTCAGCTGGCAGCCTTTCAAGCCACAGCTTCTAGTGTGCCGTGATAGCTTTAAGCACGTCAGATTGTTTATACGGAGGAAAATGCGCTGAGCTGTTGATCTCATTCTCTTTTCTCATTTTCACGCCCCAGCCACCGTCCGAGTCCTCAAGGTCCTCAGTGATGGCCTAACCGAGAATGCGAGCACATTCCTTTCGATTCTGCTCGATTACAGCCTGGTATTTCTGTAGACGGTGGCGACAGTCGTCCATCCGTACTCTCGTCATCTGCTTGATAAATCCCCTGATAACTTCTCTGTCCATGACCATGTTAACGGGAGCCTTAGTGCCCCCTAAACGGGCCACGTGGTAGATGCGTTGGACCAACACAGGGGCCACATTAGGGCATGGCAGGCGTTATTCGGGTTGCGCTCCCATAACAAATGCCGAACATGGGAGGTGTGGTGGCACGCCTAGGGGCGGCTTGGACTTAGGGGACCCAGCCGCGCCAGCCACCTGCGTCCTCTCCCACCTCCGGTCTTCTTGACTCTGTCTTGACACCGGGCTTAGGTGGGGAGGAGGAGAGAGTGCGGTAGATGCAGCGCAAGTCTACTATCACTTTAAACTAAATCACGCGCAAGTCACCGTCCCTGCTCCATTTTACCATGGAGCATACGGTGGACATCGTCGGACTACGACGGTCGAACTGTATCGTGTGTGTGTGCCCCTAAACGGGCCACGTGGTAGATGCGTTGGACCAACACGGGGGGCCACATTAGGAGCATGGCATGCGTTATTCGGGTTGCGCTCCCATAACAAATGCCGAACATGGAGGTGTGGTGGCACACCTAGGGAGCGGCTAGGACTTAGGGGACCCAGCCGCGCCAGCCACCTGCGTCCTCTCCCGCCTCCGGTCTTCTTGACTCTGTCTTGACACTGGGCTCGGGTGGGGAGGAGGAGAGAGTGCGGTAGATGCAGCGCAAGTCTACTATCACTTTAAACTAAATCACGCGCAAGTCACTGTCCCTACTAAACTTTCCCATGAGCATACGGTGGACATCGTTGGACTACGACGGTCGAACTGCCGTGTGCGCCCCTAAACGGGCCACGTGGTAGATGCGTTGGACCAACACGGGGGCCAAAGTAAGGCATGGCAGGCGTTATTCGGGTTGCGCTCCCATAACGAATGCCGAACATGGAGGTGTGGTGGCACGCCTAGGGGCAGCTAGGACTTAGGGGACCCGGCCGCGCCAGCCACCTGCGTCCTCTCCCGCCTCCGGTCTTCTTGACTCTGTCTTGACACCGGGCTCAGGTGGGGGAGGAGGAGAGAGTGCGGTAGATGCAGCGCAAGTCTACTATCACTTTAAAGCTAAATCACGCGCAAGTCACCGTCCCTGCTCCACCCTTCCATGGAGCATACGGTGGACATCGTCGGAAATCGACGGTCGAACTGCCGTATCGCATCTCCTGCTAAAATTGTTCCCGTAACTACACAGGACACACTAGATGTATGCTTGGATCGAGCATACACGAGCATAAGCTGGCTGTGAGACGGGTTGAAGGTTTATCACAAGAGGCTGCCCACACCTACGAAACGGATCACGAGTTTAACTTCGCAGCCACAAAGATAATCGCCCATGCGAAGCAAGACGAGTCGATAATTGATATAAACCTTGGCTTCCAATGAGAACTTGGTCAATCGATTTCATCGATCTGGAACCGGCATACAGGACCCTGCGCAGTCACCTCCGGACTGGCGGCACTGGTGTCTGATTGGCCCCTGTCCTGTATAACTGTTGCCCGTTTCGTAGCCTTTTTTTAATCTCTGACGATGAACTTTAATAAGAGTTTGAAAGCTCAGACAAATAAAGCCATGATTCCGGCGAACGAACAACCTCTATTCGTGTAATCCAATAAAGTTGACGAATCTTCACTGAGTGTAAACCACGCTTAGCCGACATGAATTTACCCAGCACTTTGGCTCACATTCCGGTCAAAGTTTCGTTTACTCTTGAGAGGACTGTAATACCCAGATGACGTGGCAATTGGCACCTGACTTGTTCGCACCACTACGCATACATGACCTGTCAAAATGAACTAAATTAAGACTTAACACTCACAAATAACAAAATACTCCGAACCATGATCATGAATATGATTAATTTGATGAAGACCGAGTAAGTGAGAAGCCACAATCTCTCAATCATTGTCCAGTTGTCCAGATGACCGGCTCCTGCACGTATAAAATTTATGTTGGCTTTAGAATTCTGCCGGGAAAAAGCAAGGCGAAAGCAACATGATGCCCTAAACCACGATCAACTCAAAGCTTCAGCAATGTTGAAGTTAAATGCTTTTTTCCCAGATATAATATGCAGTACAAGAACAATGGTCATCGAACGTGTATCCTCGGGCACGTGCAACGGAAGAAAACATATACGGCCATCGACGAATGAGTACAAAATATAAACTGTTAAGCCCGGAAGTTGATATATATATATATATATATATATATATATATATATATATATATATATATATATATAAATTGTTAAGGTGGAACCGACAAACAAAAGAGAGACCGGGATGGCCATCTACCATTGAGCTACGGGACTCATTGGTTTGTTGGATGCGATCGGGAATATGATGATAGTGTGTGACTCACCGATCTGCTTTAGGCCCATTTATGCTCCGTTGGGACCTGGAGCTCACATTAGAACCCTCAAAGGCGGCTTCATAGCAACGTGTAACATATGATGCTAAGGAGTAATCGACAAAGACAAAGGGGAGACCAGATGGCCATTTCTGGCTTATTAGCCGTCATCAACCAGTCAAGACCCAATCCCCAGTAAGAATCACCTGGGATTCGAAGCCGCAACTTATTGTTTATTGAGTTTAACGCTCTGCAATTGAGCCAAAGGGCTCGTTGTTTTGTTGATTGTGATCGGTAGTTGATGATAGTGTGCTGGCTCACCGATCTGCTTAAAGGAACACGTATGCTCCGTTGTGCCCTGGAGCTCTCATTACAGAACCCACAGGCGGTCGCATGGCGACGTGTAGATCATGCTGTTAGAGTGTAACAGACAAAGACAAGGGATACTGAAATGGCCATTTCTGGCTTATTAGCCGTCATCAGCCAGTTTTAATCAATCCCAATTGTGAAGCACCTCGGATTCGAACTCAAGGCCTTTGTTAATTGAATCGATTTCTTCTCCATTGAGGCGTGGTCTCGTTGTTTTGTCGTATGTGATCTGAATTATGATGGTAGTGTGCGCCTCAGCAAACTGCTTAAGGAACATGCATGTTCCGTTGTGCCCTGGAGCTCACATTAAAGCCATCGCAGGCGGTCACATAGCGACGCGTAGCATATGATATTTAGGTAGAAACCGGAGACCCGAATTGCAATTTCTGGCCGGTCATACCCAACCCCGAATATTGGCCACCTGGGACTGGAGCAAGTGAACTTTAGAAATTTAGTCGAGAAAAATCGACAATTGAGACACAGGCTCATTGGTTTTGTTGGATGCAATCGAAACTATTATGCTAGTCTTTGACTCATAGATCTGCTTAAGGATCATGTATATTCCGTTTTGCCCTGGAGCTCACATTAGAGCCCTCGCAAGCGGTTGCATAGCAACGCTAAGCATATGATATTTAGGTGGAACCTCGAAGACAATGGAGAACCGAATGGCCATTTCGGGCTTATAAGACGTCATCAGCCAGTCATACCCAATCTCAAGTATGGGCCACCTGGGATTGGAACCCGCAACCTTTGGTAATTAAGTCAAACAATCGACCATTAAGTCACGGGCTCATTGATTTTGTTGAGATGTGATCGGGAATATGATGATAGCGATGTGGCACCGGACTGCTTTAGTCACATTTATGTTCCGTTGTGCCCTGGGGATCACATTAGAGCCCTCAGAGGCGGCTGCATAACAGCGTGTAGCATATTATGATAAGGAGGAACCGACAAAGAGACAAAGGGATACCGAAATGGCTACTGCTGGCTTATTAGTTGCCATCAGGCCATTTTGGTAGGCTTATAAGCCGTCATCAGCCAGTCATAATCAATCCCAAGTGTGAACCACCTGCGATTTGAACTCACTAACTTTGTTAATTGAGATCGAACCCTGTTCCACTGAGGCATGGGCTCAGACTAGAGCCCTCACAAGCGGTCGCATAGTGACGAGTAGCATTTGATTAAATGTAACTGACAAAGAGACAAAGGGGAGACCGGAATGGCCATTTCTGGCTTATTAGCCGTCATCAGCCAATCATACCAAATCCCAAGTGTGGCAAACCTGGGATTCGAACCCGCGACCTTTGGTATTTGAGTCGAACGCTCTACCATTGAGCCACGGGCTCGTTGTTTTGTCGGTTGTGATCGGGACAACCAGTCTCAATTGTCTTTTCGAACCCCTTCTGTCTATAATACGAGTACTATTAAATCGTGAGGCATATGGCGTCACAGGCAGGTGCCAGTGGTTCGGTGTAGTTTTTACGAAATCTACTAGACTGTTGACTTTCAGTCGATCTAAACGCATCAGCCGCAAACCAACACCAGTCGCGAGACAATATCAGTCAATTATTGCCATCAAGCAGGTTTTTAAGCCGTTTCTGCTGTAACCCAAAGAAGGTTCGTTTCAGTAGACGTATGTTGAGACACGCTGCCCCTTATTGGACCGCGTGTTAGATGCGCTGGCCCCACACAAGGGCCAGATCAGTCGCGCGGCAGGTGTTATTCCGAGTTCAGCCCATAACCAATGCCTCAAATGGGGGAGGCGTGGTGGCATGCGTATTTGCAGGCTCACACAGCACCAGCCACTCTTGCCGTTTATAGCACTCCCGCTCCGTGAGACCCACCTGATTCAGGCGTGGCGGCTACGTCGGGGAGTCTGCTGCCACGTCAGCCATCTGCACCCGACCACGCCTCCGGTCTTCTTGACTCTGTCATGACACCGGGTTCAGGTGGGGGAGGAGGAGAGAGAGGGGTAGCTGTAGCACAAGTCTACTATCGCTAAAAACTAATCCAGGCGCAAGTCACCGTCCATGCATCACCCTGCTGTGGAGCATACGGTGGACATCGTCGGACTACGAAGGTCAAACTGTCGTGTTTGGACAAGGGTCAGTGTATTCCCACACCCCCCGGGTAATAGGAAAATAATGGTAATATATGTATCGTATTAAATAAAACATGCACTTGAATATATATATATATATATATGATAGAATGTTGCTCGACGATCTGCTTAAGGAACATGTCTGTTCCGTTGTGCCCTGGAGCTCAGACTAGAGCCCTCGCAGGCGGTCGCATAGCGACATGTAGCATATGATGTTGAAGTGGAACCGACAAAGACAAGGGGAGACCGGAATGGCCATTTCTGGCTTATTAGCCGTCATCAGCCAGTCATACCCAATCCCAAGTGTGGCACACCTGGGATTCGAACCCGCGACCTTTGGTAATTGAGTCGAACGCTCTACCATTGAGCCACGGGCTCGTTGTTTTTGTCGGTTGCGATCGGGTATATGATGATAGTATGTTGCTCACCGATCTGCTTAAGGAACATGTCTGTTCCGTTGTGCCCTGGAGCTCAGACTAGAGCCCTCGCAGGCGGTCGCATAGCGACATGTAGCATATGATGTTAAAAGTGGAACCGACAAAGACAAGGGAGACCGGAATGGCCATTTCTGGCTTATTAGCCGTCATCAGCCAGTCATACCCAATCCCAAGTGTGGCACACCTGGGATTCGAACCCGCGACCTTTGGTAATTGAGTCGAACGCTCTACCATTGAGCCACGGGCTCGTTGTTTTTGTCGGTTGCGATCGGGTATATAATGATGAGTATGTTGCTCACCGATCTGCTTAAGGAACATGTCTGTTCCGTTGTGCCCTGGAGCTCAGACTAGAGCCCTCGCAGGCGGTCGCATAGCGACATGTAGCATATGATGTTGAAGTGGTAGAGCGTTCGACTCGAATTACCAAAGGTTGGGTTCGAATCGGTGTACTACTGTAGAATTATTATATTTAACTGATGACAGCTAACTAACTTTCCAAAATAACCGTCAATCTCCATCTTTATCGACTATTTATCATATGCCAATATCGCTATGCATTCCTGAAAATCTAGTCTGGCTCTAACAAGTTGAACATGCGCTGAATCGGTATTTTCTTTGATCGATATCTATACCGATCTTAAACCAAAACAACGGGCCTGTGGTCAATGGTAGAAGCGTTCGACTGGAACGGAGGGAAGGCGCTAGTTGCTCGGAACTTTGGCGTGCTACAAGGTAAACATTGCTGCTCTCAGCGAGACCTGATTCTCTGAGCAGGGTCAGCTGGAGGAGGTGGAGTGCCGGCTATAAGTTCCTAACTTCTGGAGCGGCCAGCCAACGGCAGAAGCGGCGCGACGCTGTAGTGTTAACTGTCATCAAAAATGAAATCTTGGGACGTCCTGTCTGCCGCAGGGCATCAGTGCCATGATGAGCCCCTCTGCCTGCCTCTTCGGAGATAGGTTCCATACCGTCATCCCAGCGCCTGGCGCTCCCCGATGACGAGCTCTGATGTAGCGAAGGACCATTCTACGAGGATCTGCACGCCCTGCTATCGAGCTCGTGCTCAAAGATGACAAGTTAATTGTCCTTGGTGACTTCATTTTACCTGCGTCGGGACAGACCACGCTGCCTGGCAGGGAAGTGCTGGGTCCCCACGATCCTCTGTAGCTGTAGCTATAACGGTCTCCTTTTCTGCGAACGTGTGCGAGATTTTCTCGTCTGCTGACCAACACGTTCTTCCGCCTTAAGACGCGGGAGAGGCCACGTGAATGCACCCTAAAATTGGCAGCGCTGGCAGCTGCTGGACTACATTCAGATTCGGAGACCAAGGATCAACAGGACGTGCTACGGTAGCCAAGGCGATCCACAATGCCGATGGTTGGACGGATTACCGCCTCGTGCATCTCGCAGATGAGGCTCTGACTTTTAACCCGACGAGGCGCCAAGGTAAAAATTGACCGCCAGGTAAGTTAAATACTCTTTTGTTAAATCCTGCTTACCTGCTCACTGTTTTGCTTTCGCAACCAAATAACTAAGAACTGGAGAATTACCATGCTCAAAGGGCCGTAAATGACCGACCGAAGAACACGGTTGTGTCAGCTACGAAATGTCATCAGTCCACCGCCTTCGAAGTCCTCGGACGCGCACGCCTTTAACGCCAGTACAAGTTTGACAAAATGACGCCGACATCAGCAACTTACTCTTCGGAAGAATGGACTCCCACAAAGCCTACATGGACCTTTGGACTGTCACCACCAAAACAGACTTCTTCAGAAATACGCCTTGTGCAGCAACGCGGCTGCGAAGGAGATACAGGACGCTGGATGGTCAAAGGCTGAAATCGATTTATGCGGACTGCAATGAAATGCAGAACGATTTTGAAAGCCATCAATACCATCTACGGCTCCTGCATCAAGGGGACCGCACAGCTGCTCAGTTCTAATGAACCGCTTATATCGAAGCAGATATATCACAAATTCTGAAGCCTTGGCCGTGTACCAGAAGTGTGTCCTTGATTGCTCATCAGCCATCTCCGATACTGCCATTGACCGACTCCTGGTGGACAGAACAATGGCCTGGATCTGCTGCCTTCCCTACCCGAAACCATCTGGGCCGTGTAGAAGAGTTCCAGCGGTAAAGCACACCGGGACCCGGCGAGGAAATCCCACCGGATGTCTACGAAGCGACGGGTCCGGCTAATGGTAAACTCAAGAAACCTCGTAATCCTCCATGATCATTTCACCCGCATAGATCTACAACAACTTTGTTCTCAGTTTTGCCTCAAATATGCTTTCATATGGAATACTCTTCCACTGGAAATTTGGTTGTCAATACTAAATTAGCTATTTTCAAAGCCAAATTACGAAAACATGCTACACACCTGGAAGATATAATACCCTAATTGTCTGTTTCTTTCCCTACTTTCGCAACTTTTTGATTTCGAAAAGCGGTCCTCCTCTGCATTTTGAGTGCTCCCTTTGATGGTATATTGGTTTCTTAAATTGTTCTGCATCACCCTGCAGAATAGTCGCTCCCACCCCAGACAACCGCTCGTTTGAAACTCGGACGGTAGTCTGATTGTGGGGGTGAAACATTGCAGGTCAACAGCTCAGCGCGTGTACCTCACTTTGGCAAATCTGACGCGAGCTCATCGCACAATTGCGCTAAAGCCGTGGCTGAAGGTTGCCATCTGACCTTTGGGAAACACTCGGACCCACGTGATCAAACCCAATGTGCATTTTCTAGTGTATTGGGAGACTGGCGGACTGAGAGACGGGCTGCAATGGCTCATTCTTACTGCAATGGCATTTATGGCGATTCCTACTCCATGGGATCTGAGTCAGGTTTGGTGCTCCGGCTCCAGGGGAGGCTCCGGCTGCCAGCCACCTGCGCTCTCTCCCATCTCCGGTCTTCTTGACTCTGTCATGACACCGGGCTCAGGTGGGGAGGAGGAGAGTGCGGTAGATGCAGCGCAAGTCTACTATCACTTCGAAACAAACCCGCGCATGTAACCGTCCCTGCACCACCCTTCCGTGGAGCATACGGTGGACCCTCATCTTAATCGATGATAGAACTGTCGTAAAGGGAAACGATGACATTTGTGAGGATAATGTCCATTATGTTGTTTCACTGGGTCGGTTTATTGATTATTTTGTCCACTTGCGAAAGATAATTGATAATGGCAGTTCATCGTGTCTAGTAGGGGCTGATAATTCAGCCCAGCTTATTTCACGGTTTAGATCGCCAGCAATTATTTTATATTCAGATTGAATATTTGATATGGTATCTATTAGATTGTTTAGGCCAGTGTCATCAAGTACAGTTCTACAG
>WEDG01006849.1:0-61789 GCA_017591395.1 Schistocephalus solidus | reverse complement strand
CGTTCAGTTACGTATTGCTGGTGACTATCAACAGAATAAGAGAACACCTCCCAGCATGGCTGAAAGAAAAGGGAAGTCAGGAGAATAAATAGCGCCATCCTTGCACCTATTGTTGACCAGGTATGCACCCAGTAAAACTTTCCATGTAAGCAATAAGGTCCCCTAAAACTACCCAAAGTCACTGGGTCAATGCCTAGTAGCAGCAGGAAGCGACTGCTGAAGGTTGAAGAAGCCGGTTTCGTGCGCAAAAAGAACCTCGTACAAGCTCCGCGCTTAAGCGGCCAATGGTCGCTTAACTGTATACATTTCCCCGCGCCATCTCTGTCCTTCCCTTCCCCTAGAACGGCTCTCTACTAAACGCCAACTGCCGCTCTGCAACACGCTATTTCTTATCATCCTTCCCCTATGCATACCTCTTACATAACTACACGCACACAAGCATACGTACATTATCGATTTCGTAAGTCTTTCAATTTCTACTACGTTTCCAACGTTTCCCTTTAACTGTACTGGCCTGAAGATAAGTTTTGAAAAGCCGCGCGTATGCTCGCCAAATCGTCTTTTAAAAATAAAAACTGAAACGAGACATTCCTGAGACAAAGAAGAAGGTTCTAAGGATTTTTAACCAGTAACTGAATAATGAATAAGCTGACAGGGCAAAGTAGAGTTTATCGCGGTAGGAAATGATGTCCTCTTCAAATTTTATACTTATCGCAGAGGTATATTTCGTTTTTAAACAAACTTGCAATTGACGAATAATTTTGAACTCGACCTCGCCGTTAAACTTGCATGTCAGTTTTACCAATGAGATGCTGTAAACATTCCGTTTGAGGACAACCACATATTCTCCATGCTATGAGGGAAGACGTTACACACTGCTCACCAAATGTTGTATTGTATGTGGACCGTTAATAAATGGATAGATGATGCTTTTGTGGATTGATAATTGCGGTCTTCAAGAATCTCATAAATAGAAACATTTTGAACCCTAAGATACCATTTCCTCGATTATAAAAACTGAAAGCATACGTACGCTTCTACCGAATGAGTGCAGAAAATACTTTTTATCGTACAGCGTTTCTATAAAATATATGGTTATGTATATAGAATCATTGTAAATCAATAAGATAATTCCATACTATAATGTAGCCCTTTTTATAGAACTTAGTTTTTGCAGGTAGCCAGAAATAAGATTGTTCTAAAGTTGGCATCCTGATGCAATAGAAATATCTTGGGAAAAGGCTGTATGCTAGTTATATTACAGCCTCCTTGAGTAATTCTTTAGAATTGAAAACAAATTTCAGCATGTTGGTTGACATATCGTGAGTTTGCAAATCTACGGTACTTATTTAGGCAGCACTCATCCGAGCGTCACGATGAAGCAAATAAGAGCATCTTGTGTGCGTTGGACGCTAAGGTGAAGGATGGATCCTAACCAGTAACTGAACTATGGGTGAATTGGCAGGCAAACTCACTTAGGTAGGCAATAAACACAAAGCATGGGAGAATTAAAAGCGCTTTTTAGTTTTACTTTTTATTAATGCAAAAGCATGTGACTTACAGTTCTTTAATATTACCTAATACGTGCTGTAATCCTGCAAGAACTAACGTTTAATTTTTTTGACTGGAAATTATCCAAATCACTAGAAACCTTCTTTAGTTTGGACAAATATATCTTTTGCAGACATCTAATGCTTGGTAAAATTATTCGTAGAGGACATAGCCAAGCATTATTGTCATTCCCAAGTTGCATAAAAAGTCTATTTTTGATTATGAAATGCAGAGGCTGAAGGTGTAAAAGGTTGGAAGTAGATAGAGAGGTACTTGAATAAAGATAAGTAAACCAGCGAGAGAGCACCGTAACCGCTTACTTCTCGTGAAGGTTCCGATCAATATCGATTTGCTCCTTGGAGGTGGTTTTGAATGGCGTCAAATATGGGCTGCAAGGTTGCCTTTTTGCCTGAAAAATTCAGTCAAATAAGCGTCGATACAGCTCGGACACATGCAAATTTGTTTTGACCGTTCTTGGTGCCCGTCGATCATCTGTATATTTTTCTCTTGATATGCAAACTAGCCGTGATTTTTGGACCTTTTTACATTGCACATTGCTCTTCGGCGGCATTACTGTAGGTCAGTAGCTTCCTCGTGCCTTGCATATGGCACCAGTTAGAAAGCACCTCCACAGGTATACTTACGGGTGAAATATAAACCAATCAAGGCACTGTTCATCGAGATGCAACCGTGTTTTAATTTTACAGTTAATTTCTTTCGCGAGTCCTTACTCCAAAAACAGTATGACGTCAACTGGTGCGCATTCTTTATATTTTTTATAGGTTACTTGCCGAAATGAACCACACCCCATAACTCAAAGGTTATTCGAAAAGGTGTGCAAGCAACCGTCAAAATAAATATCTAGGCGATCCTCAGAAAACGTAAAGATTGAACCGCAGTTACTTTTGAAGTGATTTTTATGCGCTTATGTTTTTATAGAAGTGACTAACAACATCCGGAAAAAGATTATACTGACAAACGGATCCAGTAACAGTTTTATTAAAGCGGAGCTTGAACTTTTTACCTTTATGAGTAGTAAGTGGTTTTGGTTGTGAGATCAACAAGGATCGGCAGAATTACCTTACTTCATTCGATACAGCCAAGTTATTCCTTTACGTTCTCAGATAATAGATCCCACTGAAAAATAAAATAGGGTGATGTTAATGCAAACCAATAATGAACACCGGTTTCCCATGTTTTGAAGACACAGGTATATGTTGTTTGTTTGACAGACTCAAAGTGCTAAGGAACAATTGAATCATGAAAGTAGGATTCAGTTTCTGAGGTGCACTTCGCGAATTAGTAAAACAGACAGCACATCGGAAACTACGAGATCCGTTGGAAAGAGCAATGTCTTTTTCGGAGCAATTTGTCGTTTTATCTCTTATAACTTTATCCGCATTTTCCGGTAACTTTGACCCAGAGTCTCTGCGGCGATTTCAGTATCATACAGTTTAACATTATACTGATACTCAAAGCGTTTTTAAGTGCCATCCCTGCTATTCGATGACTGACTAATCACAAATACTCCTGAGTGACGTATGCATGATTCCTTATATATTCCATACTACTTGTTATTAGCAGAACCATACGTTCCAAGCTAAATTTCTCTCACTTATTTCCGATACCACATTAGTGAAACACAACTATCAGTTTAGTAAACAATGATACGAAACACAGGATATGCCAAACGCCAGCTCGCTCTGACTTGATAATGAGTATATTGGAACCAAAGCTGCTAAAATAAAATTTAATTTTAGTTTGCTATTCCTCTCCTCTCCTTCACGCTTTACAGCACAGTCTTTTTCCTCACTGATTTGGATGTGCGAGCTGAGGCACTATAAGTCAATCATTTAACAAGACATTTTCTGGGCAAATACACAAACAATGATTCCTTCATTATCTTTATGCACGACTCATTTTTGCTACAGCCAATAATTATTTTAATTCATACTTCAAAATTCCAAATTTTAGGGCTTGCGCTTATTGAAACTTTGTTGTCGGAGTTGACAGGTATTACTTCGGGTTAAGATCGTCAAAAGGAAAACAAGGACACAATAATTATCAAGTGATTCTTGAAAAGCAGAAGGAATATGGCCTCCACTACTGATTGTGCAAGATCATTTCATTGTTTTACCCGCTGCGTGAAACTGCGAGGATGTTCCAACCGGGAGATTTTCGTGCGCAGGTGAATTTCGTGTCCGCGAAAATGGGCGAAGGTGCAATTAAACATTTGTTCAAATTACAACCGTTGCTCAAGGCCGTCTATTCTCTTGTAAACTCAGACAAGATACACAGAGGAAATAGATTTACGGCAAACATGATCTTTACACGCAGTTCAGTTCCCGGAGACTGTCATTTTATACGCACGATGAAAAGAAGACCAGAACGCAGCCTTGAGGAACGCCACTAACGCGTTCACTCCGTCTCGCTTTATCCTCTCCGATACAGACGCGTGGTTTTGACCAAGCAGAAATGATTTCATCCAGTTCAAAAAGCTTTCCCCTTGGTACCACGAACGCTCTAGTTTATGTGAAAGGCGTTGATGGGACACGATATCAAGCGCTTTTGCGAGGAAAGTCGATGTACACTACATCTGCTTCGAAAGCCCCTTCTAAAGCGCTTGTTCAGACTTAGAGAGAATTCAACAGGTTTGAAAGACAGGAGCGCACTCACCAAAAACGATGCTGAAAATTCTGTAAGACGTTATTTTTATCACAAAATTTTACTATAGCACGCTTAACAAGGACTTACATTGTTTTGCAGGAAAGGCAAGCCAAGCCTATAGGTCTAAGGTTGTTTTCTGCCATCTTGCTACCTCACTTATATAAGAAACGATATTGGCTGTCTTCTATAGCGAAGGAAAGCTCCCTGTTCTCATTGATAACTCGAACAGAGATGAAAGAGGCATTGCTAGCTCAGTCGATAGTTCTTTAAGTATCAGCCCAGGGATCCAATCCAGACCAGGAGATGTATCTGTCTTGATTTGGTTGAGGACCCGTCTAACTTCGTCGACTGAAAAGGCTACGGTTTCAATGACAGCCGTATCTTCGCCCATCGCAAGTTCTAGATTGTCTTTAAATGATTCCACCTTTAATAACGATCTAAAAACTGGGACAGTAGCTGGACTTTCTGCGTTCCTTCAGTTAATATGTTCCCGAGGTTATCCCTAAGGCTCAAAATTTCGTCTCGGTACTTCCGTCAACTGCGGATAAAACAATAAAAAGTTTTAGGGCATATTGTGGTTCCTGTTAAAAGTTGACGTTCAAAGGTAGTTCTAGCAATCCATATTTGCTTACGGCATTCATTTCTTTGCTCTTTATATTCAGCAATTGATATTGGATCTTAAAGATGGAAACTTTTTTTTCCTATTCTCTTCTTCCAGTTCTTCTTTATGCTCCTTTTTATCGTCGGATTGATCCATGGAGGTGGGGCATATGGTCATATAAGTTTCCGTGGGCAATGAACTTCAATTAGGCGCTATATAATCTCTTAGAAATGCTGCCAGGTTATGTCACTATCGTTCATATTGACTAACCAGATTTCCGCGGAAGCATCACGTCTCATTGCGTCCAAATCCTTTTTCAAAATGTTTATGCGTCTCTCTATTTGCGGTTGTTGAGATAGGAGAGAACACACGCTGGTAAAAGCAATATGGCCACTTAACCATAGTGGCGGTTGTGAGTTCACTTCCCTTACGACTCCTTCTTCTTTACTGAAAACGAGATCTAAACAATTTGATCCTTGATTCTCTTAGCCTGGTTCCAAACTCTATGTGCTGGATTTGGGATTCGTCCAATGAAAATTGTATTAGTTTATAGTCTAATGACGTTGCTGCAGCCTTAACTGTGGAGCTTTTCAAATCTATGCCAGGGGCTTTGATGTCACCCAGGAGTAATAAATTATTCTGCTGGCATATCAACTTCCATGAGGTGAGAAGTTCCACATGATTGCTTTCGTTCGAGCTAGGTAGCCGGTAAACAGTGCATAGGTTAAGTGTCGGCAATTGTTTGATTCTAATTTTGCAATATATGTTTTCATACCTTCGTACGACTAAGTCGGAAATTTCCCTCTGATAGGAAGATAGGTTCTTGGATATATAAAGTGCCACGTCTCTATGTTGGAATCTTTCACAACGGAACATGTGGAAGCCACCGATGCTGAATTTGCTAAGGCCTATTTCTTCAGTTAGCCACGTCTCTGTCAATTCAATTATGTGTGGTTTCTGCTCAGAGGCTAAGGATTTGAGCTCATCGAGTTTGTTGAAGAGACTATGGCTGTCGATATTTCGAGAGAGCGGCCACTAGTGATTATAATAGCCTCAAAAGCGGGCAATTCGATTTCGGTTAAGCCATCAGCATGACTGCTTTCGGCCAAAAAACTCTTTTGGCGTGAATTATGCGCCCCTCTCTGAATTTTAGATGTTTCGCGCTATTGCTCCTTTGCTCTTTCAGTTAGTTTATCTGTTTATTCATCTTCATTCGCTCTCTCAGCTCGTAGGCCAGTTAAAAAACACCCACCATACATATCCCACATAGACGACTTTCTTTGTAGCACGATCTGCGCCTGCGCTTCGGTTTCTATAAAGATGTTTAAGGGTCGTGGCCGAGGGTTGAACGACTTGCCGGCTAAGCGTTCCCTATTCGATTTGCTTTTAGAATGTTAATCGACTCGCCGTCTCTTTAAAAATGCTGTAACATACTCTTGAACAAGACCTAGGTTATGCTTAAATTTCTTCTTGGGAATTGCTGACGTTAATTCTGGGATCCCTTTTATAACTGACTTTCGTTTACGATTTAACCGATTGCCTGCTGTTTTCGCATCATATATTTAAACTGACAAAAATCTCGTGGCCAGTTCACGCATTTCACTTACTAGCCACAGAGCTCGCAAAGTCCGAATCCATGAAAGATTCGGTCAATTATGCGTTGGTTGTATTTTCTTTTAATTTATTTCGTTGTCTGTTGCTCAGTGCAGCTACCGTTTTGTGAGAATTCTACCTCTGGATTTGTTTGCTTGGTTTGCGTTCACATGGTGTGCTCACTTGGCTGCCGTGCGGTACACCTGAGAGCTTACGTCAGCCTTTAACAGGCTACTTTACAGCCGCCTTCTACTGCCGTATGTGCTTGCCTGCGGCCTTGTTAGACTGGTTTTGCGGAAGGTACTGATATACATGGTTTTGCTGCAATAGCCTGAGTCTGCCAGCCTTAAGACTGTATTCCTGACGAGTCTGGAGTTTTTGGCAAGGACATTGTTCTCTGTCTCTTCGGGTTCCGCGTGAGGTTGTGTTCAGTGATGTTTTTACATTCTGTCAAGTGTGTGTAGACCGATTACTCAAATGTTTCCGTGCCCTTTGTATACTCGGCATCTGGTGGTGCACTTTGGTTATGCTTTATGGGTACTGCTATTATCTCTGAGAGAAAGTTGAGGCTTCCCTCTAAAGGTCTTACTCACGTGGCAAGATCAAGACAGCCATCGCAGTTTGCATGCGCAAGTGGAGTTACTTCGTTAATGTTCGGTGTGGAAGCAGTTGATGAAAGACCGCAAAAAAGTGAAGAATTTTGTTTGAGGCATTCATAACTAAAATATCTTCTGGTAGAACTGAAATGCCTCTTTCACTCATTCTACAAAAATGGTTACGCACTTAACTTCTTGCATCAGTGCATGAAGTGTCAAGAACCAAAATAGGAAAGAATTACGATTGATTGGTCACCTAGACAGAAAACGATGACCTGACTAATCCTCCCAGGCGTTAAAAATGTATCTGAGCTTGTTGAAAGTCGACTGAGAACACATCAGCTACAAGTATCACCCCACTCCGCATCCACTGGGTGTTCACAACTTGTAAACACTAAGGACAGGGTTGGCTAACTTGATAAAAAATCCAATGTTCCAGTTCTGATGCTGTTTATTGTGGCCAAACTGGGAAGCCGTCTCAACCCGCCTACAGGAAAATCAGTTAGTGGTTAGAAGGTGAAAGCATCTTGATAGAAAAATTGTAGCGGGCTTTTGAGATTGAGCCAAAATTTTTTGTTCTCCATTTGCATTTAAAATTTATCATGTGTCCTTCGGTAGGTCTATTTCGCTCATTATATACGGATTTTTAACTGTCTTTGTTTATTCAAACCACAATAATGGGGTCATCAGCGCACGACATTAGTACCGTATTGACGGAAGTCCCATTTGATCTACATTTTGTGACTCATTCAAGAATGGTTCTTCATAATATCGATAGTTGCAGACTTCGGCCATTCGTTTGTGATCTTCACGGCTTGAGCGGGCCTCGTCCTAGAGTCACACACAGCATGCAATCACCTAAGAAGAACAATATCAAGGATCTTCGCAACAATGTCGACAAGACCTATGCCATTTTATTTCTAAAATCTCGTTTTATCGCATTTTCTGGACAGGCGCCAGGATGCCTGAACCCCAGGTAGCAGCAACAGCCAAATCTCTACATGGTTGTATGATCAATTCATGGAGGCAGGACTACAGTGTGTCAAACCAGTAATTTTTTATTTCGGTGGGCTAACCGTCCTCTCCAGGTGCCTTATTGTTGCACAAACTTTGTTTAGAATCAGCGACTTCTCCTTCAGAAGGGGGTCGCATGATACTGCATAGGCAGAAGAGGGAGGAGACTTCGTTGCACACATAGAGGAGGTGCTGGGCTCGGTATCGAAGTTGAGAAGGTGCTCGAAGTGCTCATACCAGCGCTTGACCTTGGCCGATTTGTCAGCAGTAAAGCTGTCATTTATGTCATGAGCAGAGTCACTCAGTGCAAAGGGCATTCCACTAACTTCGCAGATAATTAAGTTGAGATTTCCCGTGTCACCGAAGTGTGAAGCCTGTTTCACGGAGGTTGCTAGTTCAGACTTATATTCCTTCCAGTCTTTCGTATCCGATTTCGCCGTCATCTTTCGGAGTTGGCGGAAGAAGGCATCGTTGAGGGACCTCAATCGAGCCGTCTGAGCAGACAACTGTGGGGGTCTTCCACTGATTCAGTCATTGCGGCGTCACTGAGTATATCCAAGGATTTTATCAGATGCCCCATAGACTAATGCTTTCGGTGATGACCACTCATTACTACCTTTTCCGTCTGCTTTGATCGTAAAACAGGACCAGATCTCTCCATTGAGTGCCTCGGCAGTGCCGGGTTGCCGGATATTGGCAACATTGAGGCGTCTAGCACGTGGCATTTTGGGTGCGGATGATAGGCGCATTTTCAAGCGTGTACGAACGAGAACCTGATGAGACCTACAGGCGTGAACAGTTTTGGCACCACACATCCACCGGCTATCACGTACCCAGCTGCGGAACAGTGAATTAACTAGGACGTAGTCGATCTGACTGACCATATGACTGTCGTTTGAATACCAGGTCAGCAGGTCTTTGTTACGGTGATGACAGCACGTGTTCGTGACAGACAGTTGGTTCTAATCAGCAAAGTTCAACAGTTTGTCACCATTTTGACATCAAGAAACAAGCCCAAAACGGCCAAGCAGATGATTGCTTGTGGAGTCACTCAGTCCAGTTTTGCCATTTTAGGGCTCGGAAACAATCAGCAAAACGTGGCGAGGGAGTCTTTCACCTAACGCCTGCAGCTATGAGTAAAACGGTCTTTGTCACGCTGTTCCGCAGCGGAAGTTGCTGCGTACAGGGAGAATATAGTGGTCTTTTTGGAGTGACCTTTCATTCGAACGTAGGCCATCCACTCATTGACTGGTTCCTAAGCCAGCAGTGCATGGTTCGCTTCTTGCGAGAGGGCGATCACCACACCACGTCTATCAGAGGAGTCTCGAGCACTACTATAGTACAGTGTGAAGTGTGAGTTTGCTCCCGGGATATTTATTTCCAGAGAGCTTCATTCAGGGATTCGGACTTCCGACAGGCAGCAGCCATCTACATTGTCCTGATAAAGGCTGCGCGACGTCGGAATTTGGGCACCAGGGTGCAGGAACGTTCGCTCACTTCAGCATCCAATATCAAGTGTCCGATTCCCATTGAGTAGTCCAGCTCGCATACTATTCACCCGCATCACTGAAGTAGGGTTGCGGAGCGCATCGGTTCCCGCGGACGCCGCAGCATAGATCATTTAATTGTAATCGGAAATATTTTCATGAGATTTCTTGGAAATTGTGGGTACGGTCGTTTCCTCAACAGCCACTGAGATTGTTTGTTAAAGATTTTCTCCTCTAGCGCTTTGGCTAAGGAGCCTACCCATAAGGCAGTGGAGGCAAGGAAACTTCTTTAATGGCAGTTCACGGTCGCCATGTTTGTGTTGTCATCGTGCTTTGCGGTTTTTTTAAGAGACTTTTAGCGTGCCAGACCTCAGCCCGTCGCACCCTGGTAGCATCGTCGCTGCTGGTCCATGACTGCTTATTTGCAAGACCTGAGCGTCTGCTTATTTCGCAGATAGCATTCACTGAAGGCCGTTCCACTATCCGCTGCCTGTGAACGCGCCGAGTAGCCAGTAGTTAGGCTTATGGGTAACCCATCTTCCCGGGGTAACCAACTCAGCTCAAAACAATGGAAAAATGCACCAATATAGTAACCACACTCTCACGCAGCAAAAAACTAGACGATAAGTTTGTTCATCGGATCTCCAAAGTCAGCTACGACATCGCTTGACTGAAAATGTTGATGTGTAATATCTACTGCCTACGTATGAATAAAAAATTGAAGATGTAAAAGGCCGTCGTCTTGACAACACTCCTACGTTGAGCGGAGACCTGCGCCATCTAAGCTAACCAAGGCTGGAGGCTCAATCACTTCTAGTTCACTTACCTCTGCAGAATACTGAAGCTGCGATAGCAGCACAGAATCCAGGAAACGGAAGTCTTGGAGTGGACAGAAATCGTCAGCATCTAGAAACTGTAACTGCTATGGGGCGACTACGCGCGAGGAGGAAGGACGATTGATTTCTGAAAAGACTCTTTTACGACGATGTTGCTAGGGGTTTTGGCCAACAAGGAGGAAAAACATGACGCTACAAGTACAAATTGACGAACTACGTGTAGCGATCGAAGCAAACCACATCGCCGTTGTCAAATCCAAAATAACGGCTTGGAAGTTACAAGAACCTCCAAACCACAGCGCGAAAACCCACCCCTTTCAACATGCCCAATGCCAACGAAAATTCGGCCTCCGAATTGGCTTCCTTGGATATATCCGAATGTCATGCAGCAACAACATGACAACCTCAAGTGAAGCGCATACAAATGCCTCTCTTGTCAACTCTGCTTCACGCCTCAAGGTAACTACAACGACAAAACCTTGCTGCATGCTGCAACCCACGCGTCGATCACAGCGACGAACGCCCCCAACACCACAACTTCTGACGCCAATCAAGCACTACCCACACAACGACCACCCCAGCGCCAGCAAAGGTGACTCGATCCGAACCTCACCCATCTGCGATCTTACAGTCACCTCACTCATAGGTCCAGGTCGGCCGCTTTCAAACCTTTTGTACTTCGACCGTTTTAACGGTTCCCAGAGCCCCAACACACTCACTACATGAGTCTACTAGGCCACATGTGCTTGCATGTAAACCTGCGGTAGAACCCCAACGAAAATATCACACCAACACAGTTCACCTCACCAGCACCTACATCACGCATACTCAGGCCTAACAGCGTGGAAAGCATACTCGTAAACGACATTTTTTTCGTAAATTGACAGTGTGCTCCTCGGCTCCTTTAACATTTGATTCCTCTGCTGCACGGGTGATACGAGCCTGAGAATATCACGGCTGGAAAGCTACTAACCTACGATTGCACTCAGACTTCGCAGTCAGTCCCCCGAGTGTGATTGGGGATTGACCAACTAGCGTCTAAAATAAGGCTGCACTGGCTCTTCCTTATCGTGACCTCTGGCACTCTCGTATATGTGAGATCTGAGCCGCTAAGACCCGATTGGTGATGGCCTAGTGTGCGTGCTTGGGAGCAATTTTGTGTATGTTGCATGCAAATACGAGGTCACTAGCTATGTCAACCCCTGCGCCCATTCCCCGCACCAGACAAACGATCGGTTTGCAAGTGGTTGTGGTCTGGGTGTGGGAAAAAAACTTAGGTCCTCACTATAAAAAATCTGAAGTGCTTGAAGCTATCGCGGTACGCTAAAAGCCGTGACTTGGAACGTTGCCAACTGACGGGATATCTCGGGCCTTGAACTCAAACCAGTTTGTGTTTTTGCTGAATGCCCGACTAATGTATTGAAATACAGGTTGTAATGGCTCCTTCTTAACGTGGTATCTAGGGCACGCCCAATCCATGGGATGCGGGCCAAGTATGGCGCCACTCATAAGAGCTGCTTCTGTCGCGCCAGCCATCTACGCCGGGCCCAAGTGGGCGGGGAGGAGAGAGAGGGCTAGATGCAGCGCAAGTCTATTTCCATTATAAGATCATATGGTCAGCTGTTCTACGGCCACGGCAGGACACGTCTGGGCACTTTTAGCGGATCTGTTGCAGTTACCGACTCAGCAACAACCTCGGAGGAATTGGGAGAACACTCTTGAGGCGAACGGCCGAGTTTGCAGCAGCAGTGAGGTGGAATGTCGCTAGCTCTCAGGTTGTGGCTAATTCGATGGGACCTGGCTAAATTTTCAAGTTTCACGAGACCAGGATCCTCACAACAGATGGCAGTCAGATGAGCCGTGGGCTGTATTAATCATGGATCTCAGGCCCCTAGTTCGTCAACAAGCGCCATGATCTCCTGCTGTGATATATCTTGGGAGAAAGTAGCAGCAGCCTCGCAGAGTTGATGTCATAGCCAGCATCCCCGGCGCCAGCTACCCAAATGACCGAATAATGGTCACGCCAATTATAGATAACGGTGATGAAATCACGGGTATTAACGACTCAGTCGCGGACCGACACGCAGTCATCGGAGCTACTACGCCCACCACTGATACACATGAGTACTTTTATGTTTTTAATCATATGGCGAACTAGCAACCGCAACCTTGAAATTCTGCAGAACTTGTGCTACTAGAACCCCATTTTGCGACGGTCTCTAAGGTTGGTTCGGAGTGAATAACTGAAACGACAGGACATTAGCTTGTTATTATTATTGCATGATTTTGCTCTCAATAACCAAATATTTTTCACGCATTTTCTAGGAAAATAATATGAATTTGAAAGCTCACCGAAGGTCAATGTTATTTCAGATTTTTGCTACAATTGTCTTAGAACAAAACAGCTAAGTATCGGGAATATCAGGAAAACGTACCTGAATGTACTCAAATAATTACGTTAAAACAAGGACATACTTATTACCAGACCGGACAAAGATTCTGGTCTCGTTCTTAGCTATAAAAGTGTTGATGTTACCAAAATCGAGTCAGTCGTGATAGATTACACTAAGTTCAAAAGAGGGAGGCAGAATAAGGACTAAACTGAGAGTATAGGAGTCAAAATCACAAAATATCTTCGGAAAATGAAAGATCAATGTTTCCGTAGTGAACGGGAGCTCGAATCTCTTTAAACCACGTGAACAGTACACCCAAGGTTATATGGTTTGCCAATGATTCACAAACCAAACCTTCCAAAGTGACCGATATTAAACATGCGCTATTCACCCTATCAAGCAATTGAAAAGCAGTTTGCAGAAAAGCTGAAGCTGATTTGCCACCAAACAGCACCTAGCAGCTTGCGAGACATGATGCCATAATAAATAAAATCTCAACGGGAAAAAATGTTGTCCTTACACGTTACGTCTCTGTTCACTAACATTCCTTCAACAGAAATGAAAGAGTATTTACGTGACAAGATGGCAAGACAGGACCTCCCAATCGGCATACCGGTTGCAGACCAAAGGGAACTGCTCTTTCACAGCATGTTAAATGTTGAACTAGGAGTTAATGGCCAATTCTACAGCCAGGTCGACGGCTTAACGATAGAATCAGGTCTTGGACCTCTATTAGCTGACGTCTCCATGGGCAATCTCACGAAAAGCCAGCTCTGTCCAGTTATAAAATACCTTTATTCCTGTGCTCGTTACGCAGATGATATTTTTGCAATAGCAGGCGAAAAGATTGATTTGGACACCCTCCTGGATAGAGTGGACCAGGTTCACCCAGCGATAACTTTCACCTGAGGGAGGGTTCATGCCTTTTCTGGACGTCCTAATTAGCAGAATGGCTGACGGAACAGTTCGAAGAAGTGTATTTCCTAACAAAACATGGACATAACAATACGAAAATTTATACAGTATGTCCCCCTATGTTAGAAACGAAGCTTATTCCGCTACCTCAGAAACCCAGCTAGAAGAATATGTACTCCAGATACACTGGCGCACGAAATCGCTCTCAAGAGAAAAACTCTGCGGGAAAACGGCTCTCCAAAGGAAGTTTTTAAATAAATATAAGGAGGAATACCCCCAAAAATCGGACGGGCCGACTGCTGAGACGAAGCAGTTATTTCTAGTTTTAACATTTCAAGTTTATCCAGCAGGCAAACTTCTACATCGCATCTAAGACATAGCTGTTACCGGCAAATGCCCCGCCGCTAAGATAGGACTTGTCTTCTCAAGCACTCCACTTCTTCGGACTGAAGTTAAGAATAGACTGTTCTTTCAGATCTCTTTAATGTACATCTACGCCTTTACCTGCTCCTGTTGACAGGTTATTTCTTCGAACAATTATGCGCCTATCCAAACGGGTGCAAGAGCACCATACGTCGTGGATAAATAAAAGCGTGGAAAAGTCAATCTTCAGCGCAATTTTGGCCTACTCGGTTGACAATGACCACCGGATAGACGTTAACCAGTCATTTCGGGTCATATAGAAAGTGCCGGCTAGACGCTCCAAGTTCCTGCTACAGCGTATACTTGCGACCGCAGAAGCAGTGGTCATATGGCTAGCCAAACCAACCTCGGGTTCGCTCACAACTGTAATACAGGCCATAAGGCTCCCTTGACCGAAGATGAACCCAGCATGCGTGTTCACGCCTGTCACGTCGCGAAACAGCGACGAGACAGAGACGTGGTTAAGTGTTAAGCGCCTCCTTCCCCGCCCCTCCCCCCTTCACCCCATCGCCTAAGCCCCTGAAAAAACTGGACGCCTGAGCTCCCTCAACTCTTTCCCCCACACCTACGGTTTATTGGCTGTTTAAACTCTTGCTACTATACCATCCCTTATATTATTGTACAGACCCAACGATGAATAACTGACTACGTACGTTTGCCGAAGTTGACTTCTTGAACTTCTTACTTTTCCCAAACTTATTTTTTGAGAATGTTTTTACAGGCTTATGAAAGGAAACTCATTCGAAAACCGGCATCGACTAGTGATCAAAATACCTTTGTTAATGCTATGAAATATCCAAAATTACACCCCAAAAGCGCTACAGTTTGCGCATACGTTGGCACTCGATTATGCCCAATTTCCAATTCCATCTGAATCGTTTATATATGTAAAACGACTCGCTCGTTCTTTATCTTATTAAATATTGTTTTTCAGTCCTCGAAATTTGAGGACTGGCCATATTTACACAAATGACAACACCGAGGTTCGTAGGTTCAAACCGCCAGTCAAAGAATTTTAACATACGTGTCAAAGTGTGCCCCGGTACAATTTTACTTCCTACTAATTTTGGTCTGTGTGCTGGGTCAAATAGCATTCTTATTTGCAGTTATCCTTAACATTTAGTCCCCCGTATAATCATTCGGCCTCAACCTGATCCTAAGAAAATCCGGACCGTTCGTAGGCCGTTTTTGCGAACTAAGTTCATGGGCTTAAAACTTATCGAGATTTTGCATATCCCACGGCATGTAGGAGAAAAGTATAGTCTTTTATAGGGTAGAGCCTTAAATCACGTTAGTATATGCACAATAGCAAAATTTCCTGAGCTGAATTTTGGAACAATTGAAGGAATCAATCAGCAGTTTTCGAAAAATATATAGCTTTATCCAACATGACATAAAGGACGCTAATCCCTATAATAAACTTTTTCATTGCTTCTAGCTCAATTTACCCATAGTGTTTTACACTCTTGTTAATCTAGGTACCTCCATAGTTATGTGGGCGTACAAAGACTTTTCTGGGTGATAGTTCTTATGTAGAACAAGGATTCTGTTATTTTGTATTAAAGATTTTAGCCAGGTTGAAGGGTACTGGTAAGCACTAAGTCTCCTTCCTTCCTTCCGATTACGAGAATACGAGGCATCTTATCAAAATAAACAAAGGCATTGCAGCTAGAAAATTGGAATGGGAGGTGTCTTGCTGATTCGATAAAATCTTAAACAATGTTCGCTGTTTACATGGAAGTACAATCAACGTAAACCTGCAGATCGAACTGCTTTCAATAAACCAGCGCTCGGTTACTGACAATTCACTAGAAGAGGAACACCTCAAGAATAAGAATGGATCACTTACTAGTCCTCAATGTGAAATTCTACTTAAATGCTATGCATGAAACAAAAAGATTTTAACGGTCCTCTTGTGCGCTAACGTGCAGTTTCGCGGCAGGCGTATTCAGCCTCGCCCTGTATGCAAGCAAGTAGGCCTGCGTGATTTACCCTTCGCGCGCGCAGGTCACTCGCGCTTCTAACTCTTGCGTGGTTGGCGGAGCAAGACGGTTAACGAGGCTGCGGTTGGCTGACCAGCTTGCGATCAACGGGAGCTGCGGCAAAACAGCCAAGGTCACTGCTAGCGTGGCAACTGCAGAGCCATCGTCAATAGCTAGTGGAAGCACTTGCACGCATGTAAGTAACCGTGTTGCATAGAGGTCGAACAAAATAATTATTTTACGGAGCGTGTGCGGCATATGTTTCCTCAACGATGCTGTAAGAAAGTAATAAATTTACTCCTTTCTAGATTTCGGCGGTGGCCTGTTCGGCAAGGATGGCACTTCTCTCAAGGACGTCCCCCTAAAAGAGATATCGGTTCACGCCGACGTCCACCATTTGGTTGCTGATGTAACGTGCAAACTCACCTACAAAAATGACTCAAAGGATTTGGTCGAGACACAGTTCGTCTTTCCAATTGACGCGGACGCCGCTGTTTACCATTTCGAGGCAGAAATTAATAAAAAGCGCATTGTGGCAAAATGCCGAGAGCGGCTTGAGGCAAGCTTTATGGAGTATTTCCTCAATACTTTATAAAGAGATCATGAAATTGGGACCTATAGGCCAGTCGCCGGCGTTTTATGAGTCGCATGCAAAAGCTGTTGTTGAAGAGGGTCCTCTGTCTGGAACATAAAAAGATTTTAAATTTTAAAGTTTCGTAAAAAACTGTTATAGTAATTTTTTTAATATCAGTAACTTAAGCGTCCACATCACACACAGAAACAAACTAATGTTACGAGCGTAGGTGTTTTTGAAAGCCCAGCAGCCACATCATACTCATTAAAAATGATAGTCATGAGAATATATCAAGGGACAGAAAATGTTAATAAGCCACATGTTTGGATCCTTTACCGATGTCAGTTGACGAACTTCATAGTTTATGCCAACGACTGGAAAAAATACAGGGAATTTGCTAGAATATGCATTTAAATTAGTAAACGCATTGAGTGCCCTGTAGGCCAAGGAAACCTACCAGGAAGCCGTGGATGCCGGTCATACCGCTTTCTACATGGAGGAGGATGAACTCATGGGCGACACCTTTACAATGAAGGTTGGAAATATTCCCCCTGCGGAGATGGCTGTGATAAAACTGCAATATTTCTGTCAGCTTCAAGTGCGGAACGAAACCAAAGAGTCTGGAGAATGTGCAGTGGCTGTTTTTGCACTACCTTCTGTCCTCAATCCACGCTATACGCCCTCATGTAAGACGAAATTCTCTCATTCTCAACAGCATTAAATGTTTTTTTGTTATTACATGTGGTCAAAAAATTGCTATGAATGCTGAATACATAATTATTAGCATTTTTTTATGTAAAAGGCACCTGCAGAACTTAACCCATTTTTAACCTAATAACGATATAGGCAAACGAATGCGCGTTATTGTAGTTAGATGCGATATAAACCGCCAATTTTTCTCCGCATTTCTTTTGGTATGTCGTAGTCAGCTGAAGTGCTCTCTTAGAAATTCTGATTCATCGTTCGACGCTGCGGATTCTTCATGGGAATCTATTTTCATTTCCATTTTGTTCGTTTGCATTAGCCTCGGAAAGCAACCGACAGTTTGGCCATCCGAATGCAATCACATTAACGACTGTGACCGTACCCTACAAGTTTTCATTCTCGGCAAACCTGACAGCTCAGTGTCCAATAGTATCGGTCAGGTCTGCGAAAGACGTCTTTGAACTGAATTATCAGGGAGAGAACAGAAAAACTGCAAAGGTATTTATATCCCCTTGGAAGTCTAGCTCCGTTTCTAAGCTTTATGTGCTTTGTGAACTTCGAATTTTAAAGGGAAGAAAAGAGGAATATATCTGAAATTTTAAAGTTACTAGAAATATGAAAGAAGAACGTAAGTTAATTTTTAGGGATGAGAGGGATTCTTATGGCTTGCTAATCGTCCGAAATCTTTGTCACAATTAAAAAAGATTAAAAATATGTCTTAAAACAGTTGCTAGCTCAAAAGAGCAGAATATCCAGTAATGATGAAAAAAATTCCAGACGGGCAACTTTTGAAGCATGAATTTTGAAGATTTTTCTCTAATGAAGCCACCAAACACACGACGCAAGAAATCACTTGAGGAGCGATTGGACTCCTTGGGAGAAAAATTAAAATTTTTATATAGTGTATTTTAGTCCGTAATCCAGTAAGCTTCGTTGGCCAATGTGTCCTCCTAAAAATGCCAAAAGAGGAAATAGGGATGGAAGAATAGCATAAAACTTCAGTGGCAAACATATATTTCACATTATAAGGCATTCTGTTTTGAAAGTCTTTAATCTCCTTTGGATTGTCCCACCAGCGTAGCTCTTAGAAGAATTCCTTAGGCCGTTGACGTCTTTTAAGATATGGGAAAGGCCTTCTGTTTTGTCAAACCAAAACGGATTCAAGTGTCCAGAATATAACAACAAATATATTTGAAAATATTGTTAGGTAGCCACAACATGATGCGACATTCGATACTTAAAGAAAGGTATGGATACTGCTATGTGTAGAACTCTCAACCAACCGAATGTTTTATGATGAAGTGTTGCAAGGCGTAATTAAACTACGGGGTTTGGGACACAGTATATATTGAGAAGGGGAGTAGAGTTTAGGAAGACTATAACACAGAACGATCTGAAGGAAACAGTGGGACCCTATTATTAACAGGAAAACATTAAGATGCTCGCATAAATTGAGCTCGAAAAAGCCACCAGCATGAGTAGTGAAAGAAACAAGAGCTTAAAATACTACAAGAGGAATGTTTTTTGTCTGGTTTATCGTTCTGACTTGAATTATAGCTTCGGGAGGCTTTAGCTTAGGAAAATTCGATTAAAGAAAGGATTTTTGGCCTTGCAGAGCAGACCGAATTCTTTGCTAATTTTTTATACAGCTGATCTTGCAAAGTGAATTCAAGTTTGACCACGACCTGGAAATGGATATTATCTTGGCTGATCCAACCAAGTTAACAGTTACATACGAGCAATGCGATTCAAACGAGAAGGGTGGAATCCTCGGCTTTGACTGTCTGACTGTGAACTTCTTGCCGGTCTTCAAGGAGGACACTGACGCACGTAATGAGGTCATTTTCCTCATAGACCGCTCCGGTAAGCAGATTTTCTCGTCTTTACGGGAGAACATGCTGATGCAGGGTTTATCCTAACTAGCAGCTGCCAACTGAAAGTGTCCTCAAATAGTGACCATTAGTATACATCTGGCCCTTTTAGCCGAGCAGATGAGTACGCAAGCACTTCACCTTGCCTAAATCACTCACTAGTTCCCCAAACATAGTTTACAATATTTGAAAGAAATTTTTTGTCCAGGCGTTAGAATTGATTAAAGCAAGAGAAATATGCACAAGAACAAAGACCTTGAACTACTTGTCAGTCTTAAATCGCACCGCAAACCTATATTTCCATTTACATTTCCACTGATATCCGGAATTCATTCACCATATTTCCCTTTAGAAGTGTTCGTTTTAAACGCTATCAGTATCAGCAGGACATTCTTCAAGTCTGTATGCAAAATACCCATAGGCTGTTCAAGCTCCAGACGCCACAGCATATGGGAATGTGTATGGCTATCAAATGGCAGCCAATAGGCCAGAAATGGCCATTCCAGTCTCCCTTGTCTTTGCTGGTAACGTCTTTTATCTATAGGCTGCTGCGTTGTTTCTACGATAGGTGGAATTGGTCTTAAGTAGTTTCGTTTCTTCAGAAAACTTGTGTTCATGGAGTCAGATAATTATTCGCCGAATACAAATGGTTTCGTTAAATTATTACCTGTACGGGAATGAATTTATTGAGTGAATCCCAGCTGATCATTGAAAATTAAAAAAACAGTATTCATGGCGCACACCGTAAATGCTACATTAGTTAACTCGCCATTATTATATTGCACGGGCATTCTCTAGAGCTTCTCAAAATTACTCATACTTAAAACTCTTTTTGGATCCAAGTTCCTACCCTCCTTAAAAAAATATAAATGACCAAGAAGGCGTTAAATCCCACAATATCGGGTTAATGATTGCGACTGTTTCATTTCCTTTGCTCAATATTTGGCCGAAATGACTGAACAGAAACTTGACTCAAAATTTTAGGGATTAACTTACCATTGTGGTCAATTGAGTGATATCTTCCAGTTTTATCCACGTAAGCCTTTCAGTTAATATACTTCATTCGACACATGACAGTTCGACCGTCGATTTCGACGAGGTCCACCGTATGCTCCACACCAGGTGGTGCAGGGACGGTGACTTGCGCGTTAATTAGTTTTAAGTGATAGTAGCCTTACGCTGCAGCTACCGCACTCTCTCCTCCTCCCCCACCTGAGCCCGGTGTCAAGACAGAGTCAAGAAGACCGGAGATGGGAGAGGGCGCAGGTGGCTGGCGCGGCCGGAGCCGCCCCTGGGCGTGCCACCACACCTGGCTCGGATCCCACGGAGTGGGAGTGCCATAAAGGCCACATTAAGAAGGAGCCATTGCGACCTGACTCTCAGTCCGCCAGTCAGCCACTCCACACAAAACACACATTGGGCTGGCCACGCGGTCCGAGTTATCCCGTCAGTTGGCAACCTTCCAAGCCACGGCTTTTAGCGCACCGTGATAGTTTCAAGCGCGTCAGATTGTTTATAGTGAGGAATATGCGCTGAGCTGTCGACCTCACTCTCTCCCCCACCCCACAGTCAGACCTATGTCCGAGCCGGTCAGTTGCCTGATGTGGGAGTGGGCGCATTGGCTGACGGTTCGGCGTACCCGTCTTCGCGCGCCACAGCACGACCTTGCCCCCATAACGCACACACCAGGATTCACAAACTCAGGGGATATGGAGCAGCCATCGCCGTCTGACTCCCAGTCCACTGGTCAGCCACTCGACACACACAGCACATACACTGAGCCGACGGCGTGGTCTGGTGGAAGCGTCAGATTGGCAGACTTCGAGCCACGGTTTCTAGGAAACCGTGATATACTCTGGTAAATGGTGATTGTGAGGTGTAGTCGATGTATTGGTGTAGGTAGTGCGCTGATGTAGCTTAGCCTCCGGTGGTTTACCGGAGGTTGTCGTGGAGGCGCATGTGTCCCTAATAGGCCCATGCGGTGTGTAAATGTGCGGGAGCAGGAGGTCAGTGAAGGCGGGCGCGTCGACCATATGTTGGAGCCCCAGGCACTGGTTCACCAGCCTCCGTGCGATGGATTCGCAGGTGACTGGCCAGGCCGATGCGTGAGTTGAAGTTGCGGGCGCAGTGGGGGCAGGAGAAATCGGTAGAGGCTGGGGCGATGTCATTCATGGTAGTGGGGGTGGCAGGGGCGCTAAGAATGGCAGGAGCGGAGGGTGTGAATTGTGTATCGGTGTTGTCGGCATTGTGGTGAATTACGCTGTCATGGATGCGCATGTGACCGAATAGGCCCATGCGATGAGTGAATGCGCGAGGACAGTGAGGGCAGTGGAGGCGACGATCTCTGCTGTGTGATGGTGTTCCAGGCACTGGCTCACCGGTCTCTGTACGATGTATTCGCAAGTGACCGACCAGGCCGATGCGTGAGGTGAATGTGCGGTCGCATTGAGTACAGCTTAGAGAGATTCCCCATCGCTGATGGTGGTTGTGGTGGTAGGTAGTGAAGGCGAAGGCGGTGGTGGTTGCGGTGGTGGGGGTAGCAGGCGATGAGTAGATGGATGTGGTCTCTATGATGGTGGGAGTAATGGAATTGATTCCAGGAGTGAGGGTGGGAGAGTCAGAAGGAGGGTTGGCCGAATTTGACATAGAAATTGGAATTGTGGGATTGTTGGTGCATTGCGTCCGAAGATGTCCAACCAGGCCGATTCGCGCGCGGAAGATGCGTTGACAGCGCGGGCATGTTGGCAGGGCCTGGGCATTGGCGGTGTTGGTGCGGGGCGCTGGTGACTTTCGTGCCGCTCTTTTATCCTTGGCGGCGGCGATCCGGTTGGCCTCGTAGATTGCTGAACCAGTCTTCATGATATTCTCCATGCCGGTCTATCCTGGGCGAGGTCCTCCCAGGTCGCCGAGTTGATTTGCAGTTGCTTCAGCGATTTCTTCAAAGTGTCCTTTGTAGCGTCGTTTTTGACCCCCCTGCCGACGAGAACCCGTAGCGACATCTCCGTAGAAAAGTCGTTTGGGTAGTCGCTCGTCGTCCATTCTTACCAGGTGGCCGCTCCATCGCAGCTGCACTTGCCTCAGCATGGCATGGATGCTGAGGATTCCGGTCCGCTCCAGGACTTCCGTGTCCGGTATCCTGTCTTGCCATCTCAGCTTCAGTATTCTGCGGAGGCAGCTGAGATGAAAGTGATTCAGCTTCCTGGCTTGGTTCGAGTAGACGGTCCAGGTTTCCGCTCCGTAAAGGAGTGTCGACAAGACAACGGCCTTGTACATCTTCAGTTTGGTGTTCAGGTGAATACCGTGGCGATTCCACACGGAGGCTGCAGCCGGCCGAAGGCCCTGACTAGCTTTGGAAATCCGTTGGGCAACCTCGTCATCGATTCTCGTGTTGCGCGAAATCGTGCTTCCTAGATAAGCGAAGGTCTCCACGTTTTTGAGTTGAGCACCGCTGACATTGATTCGAGGAGCATTGTATTCCGCGCTGGGTGGCGGCTGGTGCATGACAACCGTTTTGGCTGTACTGATTGTTAATCCAAAATCGGCGCAGCCTTCGGCGAAGAGGTCCATGCTCCTTTGCATGTCCTCCTCCGTCACCGTGTTAAGGGCGCAGTCGTCCGCGAAGAGCAAGTCATGGACTGTAGTCGTAGACACGCGCGTTGGAGCCGGCATACGCCGACTGTTGAGAAGGCGCCCGTCAGTTCTGTAGGCGATGCGAATACCAGGCTGCTCATCACGGTAGGCGTCCATCAGCATAGCCGAGAACATGAGACTGAAGAGGGTGGGGGCCAATACGCAGCCCTGCTTTACTCCGTTGGTCACTGCGAATGCTTCGGATACCGTCCCGTTGTCAGTGACGCGCGCCGTCATCCCGTCATGAAGCTGACGCACCATGTGCGTGAACCGCTCAGGACAACCAAATGTCTGCATGACTTTCCACAGTCCGTCACGATTCACCGTGTCAAAGGCTTTCGTTAGATCCACGAAGGTAGTGTATAGGTGAGTTCGCATCTCCCTGACCCTTCTCTTGTAGCTGGCGGGCGGCGAAAGATCATATCGGTTGTTCCGCGGTGTCGGCGGAAGCCACATTGGCTTTCCGGGAGCAGGCCCTGCTCTAGATGACCGTTAAGACGATTGAGAAGGATACGGGCGAAGATCTTCCCGGCGATGTTGAGCAACGAGATGCCTCTGTGATTATCACAGAGTTGCCGGTTCCCTTTCCGTTTGTAGAGATGGACGATGGTCGCGTCTTTGAAATCCTGAGGAACTTGTCCTTGGCGCCACATCTCCTGGAAGAGTGTTGTGAGTTCTGCCATCAGCCGGGGCCCACCGTGCTTGTAGACTTCCGGTGGGATTGCGTCGGATCCCGGTGCTTTTACCGCTGGAAATCTGCTGCACGGCCCGGATGGTTTCTGGTAGGGAAGGCGGCAGATCCAGGTCATTGTTCGTGTCCACTTGAGGGAGCTGGTCAATGGCAGCATCGGAGATGGCTGATGAGCAATTAAGGACACTTCTGAAGTGCTCGGCCCAGCGCTTCAGAATTTGCGATTTCTCTGTCAGCAGTGTTGCATCAGAGCTGAGCAGCGGTGCGGACCCCTTGATACACGGGCCGTAGATGGCCTTGATGGCTTTGAAAAAGTTTTTCATTTCATTGCGGTCCACATACCCCTGGATTTCTTCAGCCTTTCGGATCATCCAGGGCATCCTGCATCTCCCGCAGCCGTTGTTGTACAAGGCGCCGGCTGTATCACTCCAAAAGGGAACGATATTCCCAGGCTGCTAGTGTGAGTGGACTCACCCGAGCAGCCTGGAGGGTATGGCGAGGGGATGGGGACGGGGGTATTGTTGTTTGTTTGAGTTTTACGACCGCGTACTTTGCGATCTGACTGAGCCGCAGGGCCCGGCTGCAGAAAGACGTGAGACCCAGCATTTTTAGGGCACATTTTCTAGCCCCTTCCTCCGCGAGGAGGCAAGCAGTGCTATCCCTAAATAGGGCTGCTCGGACATCCCAGACGGCTGCCGAACTCCACCATGGGTCACGGATTTGTTTTTAGTGGGAGAACGACCCGAGTTAGTCTGGGCTGCCTACGGGGTTTGCTGTCGCCCCACCGTAGGACTTTTTGAGAGGGGGAGGTGGGAAGTTCGGGAGTCAGATATACCGAGTGTGGAGGCACACACAACACCGGAGACACATACCGTCATATGAACGCACAGTGTTTTTGGGGTCAGAAATGGAGTCATTCGCACAGTATATCCGAAGGGCGCCCATATCGTTTCAGTCCCAGCCAAAATCTTTAAGTTCAAAACGGACAAATGTAAATTGATGGACGTGTCCATTAACTTTTATGTGAGATCTGGATCTAGATTTGATATTAAACCTCACCATGGCAGGGGCAATTATCGTTTCATGAACGATTTTTTTTGTTGGGTCTCCTTTTATATTGATTTCTTATCGCAATATGACCGCCTGCGAGAACGCTGACTTGAAATACTATGGCAAACCGTAATATTTAAGTGCTCTCCCAATCGCATTAGTGAAGCGTGAATTTTCTGTAAATTCTCCAAAGGTAAATGCGTTGCTACATCTTTGTTTTTCTAATTTTGCAGGAAGCATGAGTGGGAAAAATATTATGCAGGCGAAAGAATCCCTTCTTCTGTTTCTCAAATCACTGCCTACCGATTGCCGTTTTCAGATAGTCGGTTTCGGAACAACATTTTCAGCACTGTTTAACGAGTGAGTATTTATCAACTTTCCAGCCCGTTAAGTGCTTTAACCGATTACTTTCCCGTGGTTTGCACTGTGGGCCTAAACTTTATATCATTTATTTAGTCTAAATTTAAAAATGTGGATGTAAATCGTTTTTACCCACATGTCAGTAAGTGAATCGTTTGCAAGAAAGGTTTCTGAAAATCGCATCCTTCAGACCACAGGATTACACCGAGGAGTCCATGAAAATGGCGCTGGAATACCAAAAGAATATGAATGCAGACATGGGTGGCACGGAAGTGTTGGGAGCTCTGGAAAGCATTTATGCAAAGGAGATCACGGGCGCTGGTTGGCACAGAAAGATTATTTTTCTTACCGATGGCGATATTACCAATCAAACACAGGTAATAATGTATTGTCTCGTGTATGATTCATGCACGATTTCTGTGTTATATTATTCATAATGAAGACGAAATATAAATGTCGATATACTTTGACAGAGAATGACAAAAAGTTTATATTAACATGCATCTGGTCATTCTCCTTATTTGTTGAGATTTTGAGGATGCGCCTTTTCCTTATCCGTTTGAGCTGCGTTGTGCCAAATATACTTGTGTTTCTTATAAGGAATAGAACAGAATGCTGAATTAAAACGGGAATCTTCAAGTTTTTCATTATAATGTATGGACACATATTTACATATTTCACAGAAACAAGCAATATAACAAATGTATTTCCTCTTATTCCACAGGTCATATCACTTGTACGACGGAATGCGAAAACTACGCGAATGTTCGCGATCGGTCTCGGGGATGGGGCTAGCACATCCCTCGTTACCGGCGTCGCCCGAGCTGGTGGGGGAAAGTCTGCATTCGTGCGAAATGAGTAAGCTTGCTATATGCTATTTATACGTATGCAGAGTTCCTTCGTAATGAGACCATTTTCGTTTAATGAGGTTGCCAAGGTTGTTAACGACCGTCTAGGTACCATTGTTAGTCTTTATGCCCTTGTAACTTTGTGCGAGTTATCCAACTTTTCATACTTATTCGGAAAGCCTATCTAAATGTATCATCTTGGAATATTTTAGTGTTATTTGATAGACTTTCACGTACCATGAGCATTAAACTTCACCTCCAACTGCAATTTGCTTACCATAAATAAACATTTCAATGTGTACTCTGCCAAAGATGACCTTTAATAAAGAAACAATTCAGTTAAATTAAATCACAAGACAACTTATTAATTTATAAGACATTGAACATAAATATAATCTTTCAAAGAAATACCGAAACGTCAATGAAATAAAAATTCGGGCCAAATAAGCAAAGTCTTTTCTCGAGTTCCAGAAAGCCTTTCCATTTAAAAGATCGAGTAGTTAAAAGAGCCTTAGTACAAAAGCGTTCATATACACTCCTTTCATACGGTTGGCATATGAATTTCCTGTAAGATTTGATGTCGTTTGAAGTATGGCGTATACGAATGTTCATAAGGTTTAAATATGTGTTTCAAAATATTTTAACGCATTTTTGGCATAGTTCAAGTTTAAACAAGTTTAAAAATCGCTTAATTTAAATGATAGAGAATTCACTTAAAGGGTATTTCATATGGGCACTCGCGGAGTGGTTAATCCATGTTTACCTAACAGAACATTGTGTAACGAGCCACAATGAGCCATTGGTAACGACGAAAAAGCAAATGGAGTGACAAACATGGTGGCTAAGAGAAACCACAAACGCAATTATAGCGTAAAATCATTTGCCAACAGAAAGACCACCTTTTCAAGAAGCAAAGCATATTAATAGAAGGCCGAAAACAGCAAAGAATACACCAGTTATTCAGAATGTCCTGTAAATTAACTTACTGTCATAAAATACCTCATAGTATATGCGTATGGTTAAATTATTCCCGAGACGGAGCGAAAGTCCCCCAAAACGCATGAGGGTTTTAAAGACTTTATAGGAAGTCAAATTTGTTTTCTTAATGATGCAGCTCGCAGTGTTATTGCATATGGTTTGTCCGTTAAATACACATTCTGTCTTCTGTAAGCCTGTCGTTGGTGCAATAACCACTGTTAAACCGCTGTGCTCCGTTTTCAACAGTGAACGCCTACAGCCTGTTGTCCTGCACATACTGCAACTAGCCCTGCAGCCATTCGCTTCCGAAGTGGAGCTCACGTGGTCAATAACCGGAGGTGCTGGTGGTAATGCCCTGCCGGTGGTCACCATTCCTGACCAGCTTCCCAACCTCTATTCCGGCAGTTATGCTACTGTCATCGGATTGATTGCAAATCGTGAGTCTTGCGAATAGTAATAGCATTCAGTTTCAAGACCTTGCATTGTCACATTCTCCTGTATTTCTGCTCGCAAGGCCAAAAGCCATCTGAGTGTTGAAAGTATTTAACTAATTGGCACACCATCAAATGTCAGGGGCTCGTATCAAAGAAAAAATATAGCTTCTAGGGTATTAAAAGTGAAAGAAAAATTTAAAATAACCGGTTAAAAACATTAGACTTTTCATTTACATATGCTGTTTGGGCATCAAAACAACAAGCTTATCATAAAAGTTCTGATGATGCGATTTGTCCCATGACCTTCAATGCAGATTTGGGTAAATCTGCCATTAGCCCAGGACGTTTAGAATACCACCACGTCGATAGTCAGGTTTTTCTGACCTTGATGATAACATTAATTTTTATCAGACAGGCACCAACTTTGTTATACATTTTCCTTTTACCTGCATGCATTTACTTCTTAACTCAATCCCAAATAGCTTACTACTAAATAGTAATATTGGCAAGAGAAGTGTTGTGGTTTAACAAAAAAATCAGGGTGTCCAGACCGAGATCCTGTACTCTATGCATGTTATTTACAGCAAAGAAACTAAAACTGGCTGGCAGGGTGACATTGAACTACAAGGTAAATGGTCAAACATACACCAATTCGGCGGATGTTTCTGAGGCCGGGCTGCCCCGTCAGGATGAGTCAGGCCAGTCGAACCTTGTCTTTCATCGACAGGCGGCAAAGATTCAGATTCTCGAGCTATCTGACAGGCATGCATCACTTGTAAAAACGAACAGAGAAGAAAAAGAGGCTGAACATATCCAGAAGAAAATTGTCACACTGTCTACCAGCACGAATGTGATCTCAAGATTTACCGCATTTGTTGGTGTTGATCCCGAGAAGTTAGGTGAGTTCCGTCCCTTTAAGCCAGAATGAGGACTTAATTAGCCTATCAGAACTAAACAGGAGTCTATTGTTTCTCCCGGGATTTTATTGTGTTTTACCAATTTTTTATATTACATAAGTTCGTTTGCATTACTCCATTTAACGGTCTTTTCAAGTCAAGAATATATGTAGCCGGTTACTGGAACGCACGTTTAGCAACTTTTGACACAAAAATGCCACAACAAGGGCCTCTGAAATGTTGTCTTTGTTAGCATCAGTTTGCATAAAAAGTCTGTATCTATATGATACAAAACAGACAGCTTGTCTGAAAAAATCCAAGTCAATAGAAACAGACATTTAACCAGTCTGGTGATAGAACTAATAAAGTTTTCGAAGCTTCGAGAATAATGCATTGTAGTCCATGATGTCTCCTCATATTCTTATACATATTATTCGCAGCTTCAAACAGAAATAGCCATTCCAGCCTGCTCTTCTGCCTTTTACCTTACATATGGAGTAACTGAGGTAGAGTGCATTCCGAGGTGATACAGCAAAGTGGGAAAGCTCGTCTTAAAATGGAGTTGTACTCGTGAATTTTCCCTGCAGACGGTTGACTTAAAAATCGTCGTCGACCGTCTGCAGTCGCATTTATTCGCCATCCCCCCTTCGACACGGAGCTCTAACAGTTCTCTCACGCATACGTCGGCCCAAATCCTACCATAATTATGTGTCCATTTCTCTCACGCCATTTGTTTGTCTGCCCTTGTGAGTCCTGTAACACAATCTGTTCATCTGACCATTTCACTTTCTCTTTGGCTCACTTCATCTGACGACGGTTTAATGTGATTAACTTAAAAATTTACGAATACAGCTCCATTTTCCAGAGCCTTCCTTCTTCCTTCTTTCTTTATTTCTTTCTTTCTTCTTCTTCTTCCTTCATTATATATATATATATATATATATATATATATATATATATATATATAAATTGAACCGACAAAGACAAGGGAGACCGGAATGGCCATTTCTGGCTTATTAGCCGTCATCAGCCAGTCATACCCAATCCCAAGTGTGGCACACCTGGGATTCATATTCCCGATCACAACCGACAAAAACAACGAGCCCGTGGCTCAATGGTAGAGCGTTCGACTCAAATACCAAAGGTCACGGGTTCGAATCCCAGGTGTGCCACACTTGGGATTGGGTATGACTGGCTGATGACGGCTAATAAGCCAGAAATGGCCATTCCGGTCTCCCTTGTCTTTGTCGGTTCAATTTATCATATGCTACACGTCGCTATGCGACCGCCTGCGAGGGCTCTAGTCTGAGCTCCAAGGCACAACGGAACATACATGTTCCTTAAGCAGATCGGTGAGCCCACACTATCATCATATTCCCGATCACAACCGACAAAAACAACGAGCCCGTGGCTCAATGGTAGAAAGCGTTCGACTCAAATACCAAAGGTCGCGGGTTCGAATCCCAGGTGTGCCACACTTGGGATTGGGTATGACTGGCTGATGACGGCTAATAAGCCAGAAATGGCCATTCCGGTCTCCCTTGTCTTTGTCGGTTCAATTTCATCATATGCTACAAGTCGCTATGCGACCGCCTGCGAGGGCTCTAGTCTGAGCTCCAGGGCACAACGGAACATACATGTTCCTTAAGCAGATCGGTGAGCCCCACACTATCATCATATTCCCGATCACAACCGACAAAAACAACGAGCCCGTGGCTCAATGGTAGAGCGTTCGACTCAAATACCAAAGGTCGCGGGTTCGAATCCCAGGTGTGCCACACTTGGGATTGGGTATGACTGGCTGATGACGGCTAATAAGCCAGAAATGGCCATTCCGGTCTCCCTTGTCTTTGTCGGTTCAATTTCATCATATGCTACACGTCGCTATGCGACCCGCCTGCGAGGGCTCTAGTCTGAGCTCCAGGGCACAACGGAACATACATGTTCCTTAAGCGAGATCGGTGAGCCCCACACTATCATCATATTCCCGATCACAACCGACAAAAACAACGAGCCCGTGGCTCAATGGTAGAAAGCGTTCGACTCAAATACCAAAGGTCGCGGGTTCGAATCCCAGGTGTGCCACACTTGGGATTGGGTATGACTGGCTGATGACGGCTAATAAGCCAGAAATGGCCATTCCGGTCTCCCTTGTCTTTGTCGGTTCAATTTATCATATGCTACACGTCGCTATGCGACCGCCTGCGAGGGCTCTAGTCTGAGCTCCAGGGCACAACGGAACATACATGTTCCTTAAGCAGATCGGTGAGCCCCACACTATCATCATATTCCCGATCACAACCGACAAAAACAACGAGCCCGTGGCTCAATGGTAGAACGTTCGACTCAAATACCAAAGGTCACGGGTTCGAATCCCAGGTGTGCCACACTTGGGATTGGGTATGACTGGCTGATGACGGCTAATAAGCCAGAAATGGCCATTCCGGTCTCCCTTGTCTTTGTCGGTTCAATTTATCATATGCTACACGTCGCTATGCGACCGCCTGCGAGGGCTCTAGTCTGAGCTCCAAGGGCACAACGGAACATACATGTTCCTAACGCAGATCGGTGAGCCCCACACTATCATCATATTCCCGATCACAACCGACAAAAACAACGAGCCCGTGGCTCAATGGTGAAACGTTCGACTCAAATACCAAAGGTCGCGGGTTCGAATCCCAGGTGTGCCACACTTGGGATTGGGTATGACTGGCTGATGACGGCTAATAAGCCAGAAATGGCCATTCCGGTCTCCCTTGTCTTTGTCGGTTCAATTTATCATATGCTACAAGTCGCTATGCGACCGCCTGCGAGGGCTCTAGTCTGAGCTCCAAGGCACAACGGAACATACATGTTCCTTAAGCAGATCGGTGAGCCCCACACTATCATCATATTCCCGATCACAACCGACAAAAACAACGAGCCCGTGGCTCAATGGTAGAGCGTTCGACTCAAATACCAAAGGTCACGGGTTCGAATCCCAGGTGTGCCACACTTGGGATTGGGTATGACTGGCTGATGACGGCTAATAAGCCAGAAATGGCCATTCCGGTCTCCCTTGTCTTTGTCGGTTCAATTTATCATATGCTACAAGTCGCTATGCGACCCGCCTGCGAGGGCTCTAGTCTGAGCTCCAAAGGCACAACGGAACATACATGCCGTAAAGCAGATCGGTGAGCCCACTTTCATCATATTCCCGATCACAACCGACGAGCACGAGCGAGCTCGATGAAAGCAGTCACGGTCGCAGGTTACTGACACTTGGGATTGGGTATGACTGGCTGATTACGGCTAATAAGCCGAAGCCATCGGTCTCCCTGTCTTGTCGATCATGTATCATATGTTTCGTCGTTATCAACAGGTCTGTAATCGAGCCAGGGTTTAGTCTGGACAAGGCACAACGGATATCGGTGAGCCCACACTATCAATATATATATATATATGATAGTGTGGGGCTCACCGATCTGCTTAAGGAACATGCATGTTACGTTGTGCCCTGGAGCTCAGACTAGAGCCCTCGCAGGCGGTCGCATAGCGATGTGTAGCATATGATGAAATGGAACCGACAAAGACAAGGGAGACCGGAATGGTCATTTCTGGCTTATTAGCCGTCATCAGCCAGTCATACCCAATCCCAATTGTGGCACACCTGGGATTCGAACCCGCGACCTTTGGTATTTGAGTCGAACGTTTCACCATTGAGCCACGGGCTCGTTGTTTTTGTCGGTTGTGATCGGGAATATGATGATAGTGTGGGGTTCACCGATTCGCTTGGCGAACATGTATGTTCTGTTAGCTCTGAGTTAGACTCAGAGTCTAGAAGGCGCATAGCGACGTAGCATAGGATGAAATTAAACCGACAAAGACAAGGGAGACCGGAATGGCCATTTCTGGCTTATTAGCCGTCATCAGCCAGTCATACCCAATCCCAAGTGTGGCACACCTGGCCATTCCGGTCTCCCTTGTCTTTGTCGGTTCAATTTCATCATATGCTACACGTCGCTATGCGACCGCCTTCGAGAGCTCTAGTCTGAGCTCCAGGTTTGTGGGCGACGCCGATCCCCAGTGGTTGTAAGAGACGAGCAACAGCTTCAGATACGTTCTCGATATATGGTATTGCCCGCCACACTTTCGGTGGTTCTATCACTGGTCTTATAACTTGCCTCGGTTGTCTGCTGCGTTCTATGAAGCTACAAGGATAACCGTTGGAGATGAACATTCGTTGAAGATAATGGAGCTCAGCTGCTTTGTCGCCTTTCTCGCTACAGTGAGTTTCCGCCCGTTTGTAAAGCGTCCGTACGCAGCTACGTTTGTGGCACAATAGTGGTTACTTTGGTAACTGAGGCCCTGACGCGTGTTGGTGGCCTTTCTATATATCGTTGTCCTTAGGCTGCCGTCGGTCTTACGGTGGACTAGGACGTCTAAGAACGCCATTTGACTGTTGGCCTCAGCCTCCATCGTGAACTGAATGTCCGGATAGATAGAGTTCAGGAGTGCGTGAAATTCGGTGACCGTTTCGCGCTTGAGAACGACGAAAGTATCGTCCACATACCGCACCCAAAATATTGGTCTGTGTTTCGTGAACACACGTGTCTCCAACTTTTGAAGGACCGCCTCAGCAACGAAACAGACAGCGGCGAACCCATCGGAGTCCCCTTGATCTGTTCGTAGACCGTTCCCTCAAAGGTGAAGTAGGTTTTGAGGCAGAAAGTAAGCAGCTGGATGAGGTGCGCCCGTTTAGGCTTATTGATTACCTCGGCATAACGGTTCTCAAGCAAGTCATTGACAGTTTCAATTGCAAGGCTCTGAGGAATTGAGGTGAAAAGTGAGGTAACATCAAATGATACCATGACTTCGTCTGCCTGAGGCGACAATAAGACGTCTGGTAATGAGACCCAAGGCCCCCCTGTCACGCGGCGAAACGGCGAACGTCGTCTATCGTGTTTAGTGCGGTTCCTGTGAGGCGAACTATGTCGGAGAGACCGGTAAGCGAATACAGACCCGCATGAGTGAGCACGCAAGGGCCGTAAGAAGGATGGATCAGCTCTCATTGGTGGCGGAACACTGTGCAGCCTCTGGACACACTTTTTCTTTCCAGGACGCCGAAATCCTAGGCCGAGGTATCGACCAAACAGTCAGAGAAACGCTCGAAGCCTGGCACACCGTACATTCTTCCATTAACCGTTGTACGATTCTCCCGGCGGCTTACCAGGCCTTACGAGTGCGGCTCAATCAACAGAATCGCACGCAAGAAGTCAGACTGTTCGCGGTCGCAAGCAACCGCATAACGAGCCAGAACACATGCCTGAGTGAACCTAGGCCACGCACCAACACATTCGAGGGGATAACCGCGGAGAACGCAAACCAGCAAGACCTCCGGCCAGGCATAAACGTGGACGCAGGTGAACTTAGTTTGCGCACGAAAACCGATGATGAGTGAGCGTCTCCAACCCGATAGGAACGGAGACACCGGCAATGACTCAGCAACCACCGATGAGCCGTGCACGGACAGATTCAAACGAGGGACGAGAAACAGACATGCGGGTCCGGTACACCAAACACGGGCAATGCAGACGAGGTCAATGACACTTGCCATCCCGACACAGCCCCCAGGCGAGGCGAGGGAGAATAAAAATCAATGATCAGCAGGACAGCAACTAACTCCCCCACCCCCCCTGCAGTGCATCATGCACGAATAGCTGTAGAGCCAGCATGTTCAGAACCAATAAATACTGTGAGGCGCCGTACTGAACCTACCTCCGACGATGGAATCTTGTTTGATTTTGAAACGTCAGATATTAAACCTATTGTTCCCGTGATCGCCTCTTCTTCTGATATATATATATATCAAGGAAATAATTTCTGAAATTATTAAGTGCAGGACATGGAGTCAGATGATTCAGACATGACTTTTTAGGGTCAGGCCCGAAATTTCAATGAACATTTGGGTCGAAGACAATCAACCACTGTGGAATGACCATGTAATGCCCATATATATTTTTTTTACAGAAGTTAATTGCCTTCGACCCAAATATTCGTTGATATTTCGGGTCCGACCTTAAAAAGTCATATCCAGATCCCCTGACTCCATGTCTTGCACTTAAAAATTTCAGAAATATATATATATTTGCAGAGCGGAGAAACGACAGAGAATATGGGTGGATTGATACAGTCTGTTTCGGGCTTATTCAGCCTTCATTCAGCCAATCATAACCCTGACTAGCAGCTAAGACTTGAAACACTTCCACTTGACCTGGAAAATTTTTTCTTGGGCATTTAAATTGAGGTTTCCATTAATGCTTGCCTCGTCTGAGTGCATTGCCTTCAGGAATTCGTGGCTATTCCTTGTTTGGCAGGCGCAGAACATGTGAATGTTTGCCCATGCAACTAGATGTCCTGTGTCCATTGTGCGCATGGCTACCTGGAATAAGGTGCCTCGTCTTCTCACCGTTAACTGATTTCCATCTAAAGGGGTGGATAATGATTTCGTGCTTTGACCATAATATACTGCAACACAGCGTTTATAAAATATTTTGTAGACGACGTTTTTCTGTTTAAAAAACTAACACGGTTTTAAGGGTGTACAAGCTGGATGCGCAGAGAGTATTCAGGTTTGTGCGCTGTCTGTATGTGGTGTTTTTGAAGCTGTCGTATGGTGAGCTCAAATACATTCTCTACACAAGTTAGGATTTGCCAGTTTGTTGGTTTTGGCGCATGAGAGGTCGTAGCTCTGAAAATAACTTTTATTTGAACTGATACCGTCGCATGCATCCACGAGCAAAGTCAGGGAGATATCAATTTTGGGAAAATGGTTTGATAATTTTCTTCCTCAGAACAGTTAGTTTTTGATCAATTAAGCAAACTATAACAGAGTTGCATTGTTAAGACATGATATGTTTACTCCCAAAATGTTAGACGAACTTGGAATATTTATCCTTTCGCTAGACGGAGGTATGAAACGTACCATCTGTCTTCCTACGTACGGGGACATCTAAGAACGGGAGTCATTCGTCAAATTCTGTTTCGAAGGTGAATTGAATTCCTGGGACTGTGCAGTTCAAGTTGTGCAAAGTGGTTCGAGATCACATCTAATAACAAATGTCTCGTCTACGTAGCGTAACCGCAATCTCGGGACAACTCTGGGGGAGCTGTAGCTTCTAGTTTTTTGCATCACAGCCTCCACCGAAAACCGGATATTGGAGACTCCATAGAGGCGTCTTTTATTTTTCAATAATATTTTTTGGCAAATGAAAAGTTTGTTCAAGGTAAATATCGAGGGTTACAGAAGGACGTCCGCAAATACATTGATAGGGTCGGCCTGCAGGAATTTTGTAGTGTAGGTCTTCGATAAGTCCAGAGGGATAGACGTGACCGCCCAGCAGTGATGTCCACATTGCATGCAGCTCAAATGTTGTGCAAGGATTACTATTGAGGTGACCTCAGCTGATTAGCCGTCGGCTACTTAGATATAATATCGTTCCCCGAATTCTACGGTTTTTACCTTATAATTAACCCACAGACCGGTGCCCTTCTGACTCCAGATCCTTATGCCACTCTTTCCTCACTGGCTATCTACAAGCCCCTTATTTCCTCCCCCTTAATCGATAATGTGCACAATGTCTCCTATCTCTTGGATTTCGCTGTTAAATCTGTATGTAAATCCAACATGAAGTTTTGACGATCACCAGAACGTGTCCGCTGCGCCCACACATGATCTTTCGCTTCTTTCATCTGCAGTTTCGGCCGTATTAAAGACATGCCTCGGCAAAATAGATGCGTTATACTGTCTAAGCAACAATAACGCAGCTTGTTGTAGTTTTATATTGGTTATTAAAAATATACATTCTTTGTGCTCCCAGACTGTGAAGACCTGAACAAAGTGATGAAAGACATTCCACGATGGACTGGTGAGTAAATTCTGAGTTTTGGAGCACATTACGTCGCAATTTAGTTTATTCAAGATATTCTTGATACATCCCTTACCAAGCATCAGCATTTTTGTCAGAATATGTCCCAGTATATACTAAACATTTTAAACCTTGCTTCAAACCATGATTTTCTAAACGATTTCCTCAGTTTAATTCTCGTTTTATTATGCTAATAGAATCGATAAGGCGAGTACCAGATAGTATTCTCGAAGCTAGGAATACAAAAACGTTAATCATGATGAAGCGATTGTGTCTCAGTTTAATTTTATTCGAAACAAAGGAAACTGCGTTGTCTCAACATATTCCGAAACTCCATTTTATTGATCTTATTATAGGACTTTACACTTGTGGTTTACTAATTGATCTATCGTATCTTTCATTACCTTTTCTTTTCACGGTTGCGGAAAACCTTCAAGCATACCTTTTTCAATTCACCCCCAATAATAATAATCTGGTGTATTTAAGAAGTGCAGCAATGGGCGTGATGTCTGGTAGTTCGTAACAGATCCTTTTTTGGATTCTGAGCCCTAGCATGCCGCGACTTGTGTTGATATGGGACCGTGCAGGTTTATAATTAGACTTGCTTGCACTCCAGGATTTCTATTAGTTGGTTTAGCTTAGCTATTATGTCTATTTCAAAATAGTGTGGTATTATATTAACGAAAGGTTTAACTTTATTATCTATCGTCGTTATTCCGATAGCCTGCAAAGTTGTGGACCCCTTCGTTACGTCGCGTGACGAGTAATTATTGTGTTTTAGGGAACTGCATACCCGTGTAAAGACTTGCAATATACCATATTCTATGGGAATTTCACGAATGATATTTATGTTCGAAAATCTTTTTCTACTGCAAACATCGTTTACTTTTGTGTGATTTAAATATATTCAGGTTTTTTATCCACCGCCAAAACAAATTGCAGTTTATGCAAATAAAGACGTCACAGAAAGTGGTTTTCGATTACATATATTATTTGCATAGGTCAAGCCAAAATAGCATGTTATTTTATCGAAATCAAAATGCTTACATATTCCAGTTGTGGACACTAAAATAACATTGCACCACTAATGTATATATAACGTGTATTTGCATACAGCACCAAAGGCATATTTTCCGCAACCTATGTTTGCCTCCGCAGCCTTTGGCTCGGTCAATTTAATAAGAGCAGCACGTGATCAACCCTGAGCCCATTCTAATGCTTGCCCATGCTTATTATTACGCATTTAGTTAAATATGTTAAAATAACGGTTTAATAAAGCGGAGAGTTTAGCTCAATAATTATTTTTATTTAATGTTCTGTTTCAGAATAATTTTCACTACAACCTAGGCTCTTAAAATTAAGACCATAAACAGCCAAAACGCAGAAATTACATACCCCAATAGCATTAATTAAATGCATGTATCTCAGGTTCAGAACACGTCCAGATCTATATGATAATTTTCCAATCTCATCGATTTCGTTAAAGGCATTTTAATTTATTGTGAACCGCATGCTCGAGCAAGCCTTTATGCGAAAGTTCAACTCGAAAAATAGGTTTTGTATGGCCCATATTAAGCGAAAATCAAGGTTGTTGGGGTTTATCGGTGTTTAATACACTTCACCGTAAACGACTATTCAGGTCACTATATTTTTCTTAAATTATGGCGTAAATTAAGCATAGCATTTTGGTTAAAAAAGGACCATATGCAATCTTCTCTGTGCGACATACAACCATATATATTTGCACCAATACAGCGGAATATGTTGATAGCAGCCGTCTAATGCAACGGCAGATAATGCAACCATACTAACATATATTTCTGGCCTTAAATAAGGCACTTGGATGATATTATTAAAATTTCAATCCTGATTAAACTTTTTACATGTTTCCCTCCTTGTTTCTATTTCTGTTAGGTGCACGTGGGCCAAAAAGGTTACAGGCTTGCGGTTTCAGTATGTCGTGTCTTATTTAACTGATATATATATATATATATATTTGCATTTTCACTCTGAGAGAGTCTAAGTATTCATATGCAACCCTTAACTTATGATACTACGGGAAATAATTTATATTTGTGTACAATATCTCTCAAATCATACAAAATTCCACAATTTACGAAAGATTGATAATCACTCGCAAACTGGCATAAACACATGTACCAAACTTATAAATATTAATGAACAACCTGAAGCGAAGTTAAAACTTTAAGGAAATCTGAAAGGTAACATTATTTTGTTGAAAATTACTAAATTTTTGGAACAAAACGCCAAATTATTTAAATGTGAGAAATCACTGTAAATACAACCTGACATATTTGTAGCATATACTTTTATATGCTGAAAGCAGCTGATGATAGAAAATAATCAAACCATATTAACATATACTTGTGGCCTTACTCAGTCACTTTACTGATATTCTTAAGTTGAAATTATTATGAAATACTTGCCACTTCCCCCTTTGTTTTTCATATCTTTTAGGTGCAGCTAGGCGAAATATTTTACAGGGTTGCAGTTTCAGTATGTAGTGTCTTATTCAACTGATATATATATATATATATATATATATATATATATATATATATATATATAATCAGGCTTTTATATATATGGGCTTTTAGCTAGTACCTATGTCGGAAGTACGGTATAATATATGTGCCATATACGATTCATACTACTTGTAGTACTACTTGTTTGAAGAATGGACATTACGTGGTTATTCCACAGTGGTTGATTGTCTTCGACCCAAATGCTCATTGAAATTTCGGGTCTGAAACTAAAAAAGTCATGTCCGAATCATCTGACTCCATGTCCTGCACTTAATAATTTCAGAAATTATTTCCTTTATTATTCTCCGGAGTCCATAAACCGCATAGAGAACGCTGGGGGACCCCTGAGGAGCCGAACCCCTCGTTGCTGCGTCACGCAGCAGCAGAAATATCGGCGAAAGACGTGTCTGGGCTTTTAGCTAGTACCTATGTCGGAAATACGGTATTATATATGTGCCATATATATATATATATATATATATATATATATATATATATATATATATTTGCATTTTCCCTCTAAGAGAGTCTTAGTATACACATGCAATCCTTAACATTTAATTTCATCGGAAATAATATATTTTTATGTATAATATGTTACCTAAATCATGCAACATGCAAAAATTTACGCAATATTGATAACTACTTGCACACCGGCATCAACACATGTGCCAAGCTTGGAAATATAACTGAAAAACCTGAAGCGAATTAAAAAGTTAAATGAAATGGGTAATTTCACATTATTTTGACGAGAAATAATAACTTTTTGGAAAAAGCGGAAAATTTTGTGCGTATGAGAAATCACTGTAAATACGACCAGGGATACTTGCACCATATACGTTTATATGCTAATAGCAGCCGCCTAATTCAGTTGAAGATAACGAAACGATACTTATGTATATTTGTAGCCTTGTTCAAGCACTTGACTGATATTCATAAGTTGCAATGGCTTTGAAATATTTGCCACTTTTTATCAATTTGTACCCATTTAATTTTGTATGCTGATAGCAGCCGATGATAACTGATAATAAAACCGTACAAACATATATATGTAGCCTTATTTAAGGCACTTCACTGAGATTCTTTAGTTGCAATCGTGATGAAATATGTGCAACATTCCCCTTTTGATTTTCATTCTGTTAGGTGCCCCTGGACCACATTTTGCAAGTGCTTGCAGACTCGGTATGTCATGTCTTGTTCAACTGATACATATATTTTTTATTTGCAATCTGAGAGTGTTTAAGTATACACATGCAATCCTCAACATATAATTCCATGGGAAATAATCTGTTTTTGTGTACAATATGCTACCTAAATCATGCAACATGCCAAAATTTACGATTTTTTTATAACCACTCGCATACCGGCATTAACTCATATACCAATTTTGAAAATATCAATGAAAAACCTGAAGTGAATTTAAAACTTAAATGATCTGTAAAAGGTAAAATTATTTTCTCGAGAAATACTAGCTTTTTGGCAGAAGCGGCGAATAATGTGAATATGAGAATCACTTTAATTCCACCGAAACAATTAACATATAATTGTCAGGTGACAGCATAAGCCAGCCACTTAGCGGTTGAGAATTATGAGAACTGTCTTTTTTCAAAATTCTTCATTGATATTTATGGTTTTGGATTACACTTAATTGTATATCTCTAATGAATAACCGGTGAATATTTCATACATTTCACGGTTTCCAATAAATTCTCAATAAATTTGGATACTATATAACGCCTTTGTTAAAACCTTTAAAATATGATAATTCTTGAAAACATTTACTGAAGTAGTTAGCTTTTGGATATTCTTTCTAGTAGGCCTAGCCCTCTGCGTCATAGTTGTATATTCTCATTCACTTGAAAACACATTAAAATGAAAGTCCACAACAAACATTGACAATTAGTATGCTTAGCATCAATTTAAAACGATTTACCATAAGGTACCTGTTCAAAACAGCATTAATTATATACTTCGCTGACGAATGTATGCGAACTTTACATTTTAGCAAGAATATGTTACGTGAACCTGTTGAAAATTTTATAGGTTTTATGACTTGCCTGAACATAATTTACTTATTTTATGATGGAAATGAAAGAACGCGCACTCCGCTTTGCATTTGAGCGTTTTGCCTTATTTTTATATTTAAATGTCGTGTTCTAAGACTAAAAATACGCAACAGCGTATCCAAATAGATACTAAGATTTAACGAATGCTGCTTATCTTCTGTCCATTGCGTTTTCAAATTCCAGGTAAACGGACATTATATTATGCAAAAAGTATTTTATCGCACACATCCAATTTAACATAGGTATTTCTGTAGTCCATCTCCTTAGCAACTCTTGCGTTTTTTTGAAGGTCTTTATTTCCTTCATAATAGAATAAAAATACTAGCAAACAAATTTCTTCCTGTTGTGTATAGCGAAAATAGCAAAACTTTGCAAAGAATAATTTATAGGGCTGAATTCTTTGCTTGCTTTTGGAATCTACGATTCATTACATTTGTTTTCACCTGAGTTTCCTTGAATTTAGATCGTATTGTTTTGGCTCCAGAAAGGATGTATTCGAAACATTTCTTACTTATATCAATATGCTTTTATAGCACAATTTACGCAAAGTATGGACGTTGTTTTCCGAAGAAAATAGCATATGAAATTTCTTGGATGTCCGGCAACCTCCAATTGTAAACCAAATGGGGCCTGTTTTACTTTTATATATAAGATTGAACATGTAGTATTCTTTGGTAAAAGGATTTCCGAGTCTCAAATCCACACAAAAAACCCAGATAACAAGACAAAATTTACCCTTAAATATGCATTCAAATTTTGATCGCATATTGCATGAGTTAGCTCATCTAATGTAACTACAAATTTACTGGCATACCGACTTCGTAGGTACGCGCTCACAGCAATCTAGGGAAGCATAGCATTCCTCATGTCCAACCTGTTCTAGTACTAACTTTCTTTGAAATTGAAGGCAATAATTTTGTCATATCATATTTTAACTGACCATTGTCAGCTGAAAAGAGTAAATATACTTTAAATGATCAGTTATTGCGTTTGAGTCCATTCACCATTTTTTCTGTGTTTGCAGTTGCCCGTCATTCCGTTTTCAGCTTAGATTATTAGGATTTTGAATTTTACTCGGTTAATGCGACAAAAATTATTAATTTTGACCCCTAGTCTCATTCCAACAAAATTGTCGCTATATCGCAATTTCTAATTGACACGTGTTTTTAAAAATTATTTTCAAATCTCACCTTTCTGGCTATCAAAGCACCCATTAATAATCCATAAACCGACAGAATATGGAAAAACAGAAAATATAATATCCCACCCATGACATTCCGGCATCAAAACGCCATTTCTTTGAAACGGGATGCAGTTCTTCGTTTATTTAAAGAATGAGTTTTTTAGTTTTTATTCCCAATCTGGTCGATTTTTTTCAAATCTCGGATCACAGACGCCCCACAAGTTTATCGCATAACACGAAAAATAAAATTATACTTTTTTTAAAATTTTAGCGAGATTGCCCCCGCCTCCGCCAACAGCCGCTTGTGGTAAATTGTGAAAAGCGTATAGATTAACCACTTAGTTGATCATTATTAATTATTTGGAGTTCTAAGCCGTGCCAAACATATTACGCGCTTAAATGCCTGCGAAATTCTCTTGGATTTAGTAGCGAAATCACGTGCTGCTTGCCTCCACTTTGAGATAATGGAAAATTCTTTAAAGGAATGGTTGATATAATCCATATTTTTTTGACTTGGACGTTTTCGAATGTCTACTATCCTGACGTTTCGGATTCTCTCTCGAACCCATATCAGAGACAGTTTCAGACAAGGGTACTTGGGGCACAATTTGCGCAGTATTTATAGGGTGTGATTGCCAGGTGATTGATGATGGGTTTGAGAGAGAATCCAAAACGTCAGGCCAAAAAGTCTACTCTTTGCTCAAAAAAGCATGATTGCGTAAATGAAACCCATCAAAGCATTCCTACGCGTATGTTATTAAAAATAACGATAAAGGAGTGCTTTATATTGCTACATATGTCTTTCTAATTTCTGTGGTATGGCGCTATCTGATGAAGACATATTAGTTTCTAGAGCGGTTTTTCTTCAGTTTGTTAGGTGAAACGGGTTTCATATTTTCCTCAGAGATTTAACTCTTCCTAATTACAGGGGTCACTTCTTGTTTCCTCCTGCATTCCTAGCGAACTGGCAAGCTTAAGTCGTGTGCATAATGATATAAAACGTTTACAATTAGAAAAATATTCAAATAGACCGTGTGCCATTAGCAACTTTGAAATAACGTTGAAAGACTGAGTTTTTGATAACTGGTTTTTGATTAGTTTTTTTTAAATTATGTTTCTGCGAAAACCTTGCAGTGGCTGGTGCTGTGTTTTCACCGTCAATAGCGAAGCTGGATGTGGCAGGAAATGAGGAAATACCAAAGGACATTCTGGTTTCCGTTGCAGAGTTGCAGAATCTGAAAGGATTTGGAAGCTCGAGGCTAAACTGGCTGCCCTACTTGATTGCCAGTTAGATAAGCTAATTTCCTCCAAACCGAAAAAGCGTAAGTATGCCATAAACATTCTCGAACCCTTTAAATTTCAAGGATTACTCGAGAACTTGAAGATTTGAAAGCATGGCAATGATGAGAGGCCCTAAAAGCTCGTAGTTAATTTTAGGGGACATTTAACTTTCTCTCACCTCTTCAAGAGCTTGTATAGCCTAGTGACTATCACAACTACGATGCGCTTGGAATCATTTAATCACGGCTACCGAGCTGCATGTACATGCATGCATGCCGCCTCGTGGACAGCCAATCACAGGCGCCTACAAACTCCACTATCATCTAATCAGCTGACCAAGCTAATGCTGACTGATCCTCACGTGACTCATTCGCTTATGCTCACATCACCGAGGCCAACAGACGAGGGCGCAGAGTAGAACAGGTCATTCGCCGTGGGCTCCAACAACCGCTGAAGTTCCGTAAGGAGTACACGACGTCTACTGGTGCCGTTCGCTTGCTCCTACGACATTCAATAGTACATTGGTGATTGTGGCGCTCTGAGTACATTAATTACTTAGAAGCTGCAATAGCCCAATTTAGTAAACATTTCACTGCATGCTTTAATTAAGACAAGACAGTAAAATGGATAAGCTTTTGCTGACAAACATTGAAGGGATTTAACTGGTCGTTTGCGGCTAAAATTCTGTTATGCTTCAATGAGTCCCTTTGGGGAAGACCAACATCTAGAGTTATTTTATGAGTTGATGTAGTAGCTAAGGTGCATTCGATCGGATTTAAATATGTCTCCAATAGTTCTCGTTAGAATTGGGGAAACAGGTGTAAATTTTGATCTTGGCTCGCTTACGGTATTTCAAATAAACCAGCTGCTGATGTTAGTCAACAGCAAATAATTGTATTTAAAAATCCGTTTTTCGACGGTTTTTATTTGATTGTTAACTGCGGGGTAGCTACTTCTGTTAAAGGATAACTATATATTGCGTAGATTTAAATAGTTCAAATATATTTTTGATTTTTCAGCGACTGAGCTGGAAGACGCGGTGTGGGCAACGGCGCTAGTAGTAGCTTTCTTAAAAACAAAGGTCGCTGATCGTCGTCTAGAATGGCAACTTATGGCAAAGAAGGCACAAGCTTGGTTGTCTGGCAGGTTGACAGCAGAGAGCTCCGTGGACGAGGTAATCAACGAGGCCACAGCGGTGCTTGTGGCCACGTCTGGCACTATGAAGCAGAAGAAGTAATTACTCGTCTAAATTCGCTCAAAGTTTACTGACTATTTTGATTTTGACAAAAACACGTTATGCATGCTTAAAATAGAAATTAATATGACATCCTTACAAGGTGCAAACCTTTTGCACTACAGTCTTGATGCATTGAGCTTCCCCTTTTTATTCTTGTTTTGTCCTATCTTTAAATGATTTTTTATTTCCCATGCCTAGAAGAGCAAAATATAAAAAGTCTTAAAACGTATATTTCTATAGAATCAACCGGGAGAAACTTACAGAATACTGTTTTTGCGTGTAAATGTCAAGTTGAATGTTTGCACCTGATAGGTAAACCTGTCCTCGTGGGCGTATTCTGGATGTAATGGAGGACCTACCTTTAAGCTATAATGAATTTTTGTTACTCTGGTTTACATGACACTCTGGGTTACTTGAGAACCAAGCCAAATCTGTAAAAGTTGGCATAATTTGCGGAAGGAAGGTCGTGTGATGAGTGCAGACCCCTTGTTAATCTGCCTTTACTACTAACTGCTGTGCGGCTGCTGGCTTGTCTCGAGAGTGAGCCCCGAACAGAGCGGACCGAGTGGGTTCCGTTAGCAATCGGTGAGCTTTCGCCAACAAATGGCTTGGTATGGTGTGTTAGCACTTACGGCACAGTAGGCGATGTCACGAAGCGGTACTTCATATGGGTCATATGCGAAGTCGTCCAAAACCAGTAATAAATGGGTAAGATCATAACTGGGATTAGGCTAAAGGTAAAGGTTTCAATGACCAATCCAAACCCTAGACGTAACCTACACTAACTTGGTTATAATTCGGTTTTTAAAGTGCAGCGATGTGCGACAAGAATAATATTTCGTTGAAGCAACGCCAAAAAGCTAGAGTTTGCACCTTTTCTTGGGCCGATGACACTAAGCTAATCTTGTGAAAATTAACATCAGTGCATAGAAATATGGATAGGAAGTTACTAGTTGTCGAATATTTTGCGAATGTTTTGCAGCTGAATCCTCAGTTAAGCATTCGCATACGGCTCCTAGCACTTGAGCAGTGAAAAGCAACCACAACCTTTAACTACCCTGGATTGTGGGTGCAAAAGGTCCGTGTACCCGATATTTGCCTTAATTTTATACTTAGCATAACAATTTTACGGCGGTAGTAGTGATTGCAATATGATGACTGTTTCGCACGCGGGAGTGGGGTTGTTGGTAAAAGTCTACAAGCTTTGACAAACATGCTTAAAACACATGGTCTAACCTGTAAAAAACGGTCTAGGCAACGTATTACGCCATTAAGAGTAAGAAAGTGTAATGCCACTGAGATTCATTAGGTAAAACAAAACCGTATTGGGTCTCAAATCAAATTCTGTGACGGAAAAAACGCTTTCTCTGAATACAAAAGCAGGCTAGAATTGCGAAGGGGGCATGGGCTACTGTGCTCTCTACGTTGGGGGGGTTTTCGATGTATAATGCCGTGTCTAATATTATCGAACCAGGACATTTACCAGATTCTAGTGGGGAAAATCTTTGTGCTAGTATGTTTGTGGCATGAATACGTTTGGATGTCAAAAGAGCTTCCTGTTCTCTATGCCTCTCAAGAGCAGGAATTTTCCAGGTTGACATTTGAATCTGAAAAATTGAATGAAAAACGTTTACTTCGTTTTGTATGAATGTGCATGGGTTTTCCTACTAACCATATTGCGTATTGTCATAATGGGAGTCCACGAGTAATGTTGGAGCGCAGTCAGGTATGATTTTTCAGTTGAATGAGAGTTACCTTTCACAAAAGAAAAAAACGTTTGCATTTAGTTGGAATTCTAGCGGCGGTTGAAGGTATTCCAACAGGACAACAACAACTATGTTGTTTCTTAGACTTTTGCCTGTGTATTTTTGCAAATTAACATTACTCGACTATTCACGCTGACTGATTGCTCTGAACTCACGTCATATACTTCTATAACCAGGTTTTTCGAAAATACAGTCGCACATCACCGCTGCATTCACTTAGCTCCAATTCCTGGCTATGGAACTCTCCTTGTGCACGCACAAGGTCGACCGTCCTAGTCCGACGATGTCTATTCTATGCTCCACAGCAGAGTGGTGAAGGGACGGTGACTGGCGCTGGATTGTAGTGAGAGCACAATTGCGCTAAAGCTACCACACGTTTTCACTCCCCCACTTATCAAGACAGAGTCATAACTGCCCATGCACTGTGCTCCACCTCAAACTGGAACAGATCATCAAAATATAGGGGTGGATTGTATCCCAGCTGATTGGGAGTGCCATTAAGAACGAACCATTGCAGCTCGACTCTCAGTCCGCCAGTCAGCCACTCCACACACGCACACACACAATAGGCTGACTAGCTCTCCGAGTTATCTTCTCAGTTGGCAACCTTCAAAGACAGGGCCTTTAGCGCACCTTGACAGCTTCAAGTGCGTCATGTTGCTTATAGTGCAGCAAATGCGCTAAACTCACCTACTCTTCACTCCCAGAATCCGACTACTGTCTGAGCTGATCAGCTGTCTCATGGGGGAGTTTGAAGCACTCATTACTATAAAGTGGGTTCGTTCGCATTTTTACTACTTGTTTTGTCGATACGATGGCTAGTATATAAGCTTTTGCGATGCCGTAGGTGAAATCGCGGAGCTGTACAGTTAGCTTAATAATCCGACAACGATAAAAAAGGTAAGGATATGATAAGGATAAGGCTTAACGTTAAGGTTCCCACGACCAAATAAAACTGTGAAGGTGTAGATGTGATCGTTAGGACAAGAGCTTCATTCGCCAGACCTCTTGGATTCCGACTTGAACCCATCATCATAGGCGGTATCTGGTATGGGTATTTCGTACACAGGGAGTTGCAGTATTTATAGGATGTAGCCAATATGCTACTGCACGCCTACTACATGCCCCTCCATTTATGATGATGATGAGGATGTGGAGCAGTTAGTTACCGTAGGCATGCAGTAGCAAAGCGGCTGCATCAAACAGTTATTGCAACTCCCTGTGTACGAATTACCTGCATCTGATTCTGTGTTTTAGGATGGGTTCCGTTGGAATGCGAAAAGTCCGCTGAATAAAGCACTTGTCCCAGTGATTGCATCTACTTCCTCTCAATTACTTCCTGGGACTAGCATTTTCGTTTGTAGCAGCAAATGAAATTGCAGCCGCAGCCTGCTCTGTTTTAGTTATCCGTTGCTAATTTGCAGGTGCTGCGAGGTGCGACACGAATAATATGTATTCCAAAATAACTGCTAAAAAAGACGTAAAAAAGAAGTAATTTTCGCATTTCCTAGGGATTTTGAAATTGAACTTATCTTTCGAAAATTGACATCAACGTACGAAATATAGATGCGGCATTACTAGTTCTCCAATGCTTTGCGAAATATCTAATATTAAACGCTTATCTTAGTATTCGCATGTAGATCCATCAAATTGAGCGCTGAACCACAGTTAAAACCACGCAACCACCTTTGATGGTAAGTCCAAAAATTTGGAAATGCACGATTTTGCCTAAGTTAGATTGTCCTGTGGATACATTTAACACCCCTATAAGGCTAGCGTCCTATTTTATGGAAAAGGTCGTCAATACGGGCTATAACCATGGTGACAGTTTTGTACGGGAACTGAAGACAGTCTTAAACAGTTACATGCGTATTCAGTTTGACAAATATACTTCAATCAAAGGACCTTACTTGCAAATAGCCGTCTAATGAATGAATTGCATCATTGAAAGTAAGAAATTCGAAAGCTACTGTGGTTTAGCAAAAAAATCTAAACCACAAATAACATTTTTTGGTAGAACAGGTGTTGAATCAGACAACAAACCAAGTTAGAGGGGAGTTTGGGCCACTGTATACAGATATCACTGACTCAATCGATTTGCCGAAGCCAAATTTTAGAAACTACGAGGCACATCATGTTATGATCAGGCTCGATGGTTACAATGTCTCGATTGTATCCTGAAATAAGAAGTCAAAAGCGACGTCTGAAGAGAAGAAATGTATTGCCGTATGCTATGAGGGGAACAAGTAAGAAAGGAGAATGTCCCAGTTCAGACTGAAATCGGACCAATCAAAGTGCCTTTGTGTGGTTCTCCTGTCGACTGAACTTCGTGTGTTCTGTCGGGAGATTGCCTGAGCTCGGCGCGCACAACGCCCGTCCACGGATCGGTCGGGCAGCATGCGAGCGAGTCAGTTAGGACGGCTCCTACTAACTTACCTGGTGTCCTCAGTCCATAATATTATCCGGATTTTCACAGGGTTAACTCTGATTGGGATTTTTTCATTAGTATTCTATCAAATGGTTCAGGCTGCTGAATGCCACCTTTGCTTCCTAAGCATTTTATAAAGTTATAATCTAAGAATGGCTCCACCTTTTTATGTTAAATTCTTTCGGGATCGCAACCTCGTCGTTGTCCTCCTGTCAGCCTAAACTATTGTGAGCTGGCTGTGGCTAGTGATTTCCCGCGGCAGCTGCATTATTGCTGTCGAAATCCCAACGACAACCACTTGGTCATTCGGTACATTCTGCAGCAATGCTCGCAACCATGCAAGTACTGTGGAAATGAACTGACTCAGTAGCTCCCAAACTATCCTGCCCATATTGCCATCGCATATAAATGGCAGATTTCAACCCGATCAGTTACTTGCGAATGTATCGCAGAGGTTGATGCAGTCCCCGGAGCACCTGCCGCGTTCAATTCAGCTGACAGCACTGCGTGCGCACACCCAGGCATCGCGTGGGCCGACGTGGCCCTAGGCGTATCCATGAGAACATGCAGTAAAACACCATCAATCACATCACCACTAAACATCTTCTAACCAACACAGAAACCATATATGAACCCCACCACTCCCATGAGCATTAAATATTCACCTCTCTTGTCAGTGGGAAGCATGTTCGTTGCCGCCTTCATGCGTCCCCTGCGGTATTAAAACATGTGTGATCGGCATCCATTTGCACGTTAAAGGACGTGTTTGGTTGGGGCCCAGGTCGAGTTATTATTTACCTCTTTTAAAAACTGCGCCCTCTATCAACGTCATTTGTGTGACCGACTGGTTAAAGGAGAGGAAGGAAAATATGAAGTCAACACTAAGGACATAATCCGCAATATTAACAACCTCGATATGCTTGAATTAAGCACGGTGCGTTAAAAGTCGTCATTTGGAAGGCTACGTTTTGAAAATCTAACGGCAAACTCCGAATTTGTCCAGTATGTGTTTCTGCGGATTAGCGGGCTGATGTTCTGAGAGTCAGGCTGCTGTGGTTCCTCTTAATGTGTCCTCGATGGTATTCTCCCGCATGCGAGATCCGAGCCGCCTGCCCATTATTTTTGTCAAAACATCGTGTGGAGTATGTTGAGCCAGTTCATGTGTCACGTTCGCAAACGGGCTGTTTTGCTTGGTTAAGCACGCGGAAAATCCCCCTTCAATGTTCTTGACTCTGTCATAACAGGTGTAGTTAGACGACAGTTCAGTGTAGAGTTCACTATACTTCACGCACAAGTTACCGTCCCTGCACATACCCCGAAAACACGGTCAATATGTTGTATTATTAGAGCATTAGCAGTGGTTTTTAGTATATGAGGTCTCTAGGAAAACCGATAGAAAAAATTGAGGGTTCCACAATATCTACGAAGATATGAATGAAACGTATACCGTCGTCGGGGAAGGTGCCCAGGATACCTTCGTTGTATCATCATTTAAGTGCTTGCGGACACCATTTAATGGATGAGGGTACTCAAAGTCAGATGTTAGATGCTCCAGATGTTCTTTGCCTGTGGATCTCGTCACAAATGACTAATGAAAGTGCAGACTTATATTAGATAAGGAAGCATTGTCTACGAATATTTAGAAGTTTTGGGTGTTTTTACTGAATTAAAGCGAAATGCGCAATATGACTACGGCCGTCCTCAAAACGCTCTTTGATGAAAAAAAGAGTTGATGGAGTGCGCGTACAGATTCACCTTTGAGATACAGACCTGCAACCAAGGCACTGGCAGGATTCAAGAGATTCAGTATGTCTTAGTAGTCAGAATTGGTGACGTTTTTCAAGGCACAATGGTCAAAGAAGAGTCACCAGTCACTAGTGGTAGCCTTGGGAATGGTGATAGTAGATTTCTTAAATTAATGCATCGTGTCTATTTGAAGCATGTGCTCGAGATTGGTATTTGTCTCAGCCAAACATGCAGGCAAAAGACGGTGGCGTCGAGAATACATAGGTAGGTCGACGATACAGATGATGAATAAGGTCATGTGGTGGGGGTAGAAGCGCTGAACGAGTCAGGTGAGAACGGATATTTGGTGAAGAGCTATTGAAATAGACTATCCGAGTCAGGATTTGCGGGTCACCATAGAGAACAAGATATCACTGACAGTATTATTGAGATTCTACTTCTGCAAATGAAGCCACCGGTAGTTAAATAGAATATAGAAAGCATTTTAGAACATGCAAAGAAATGGCAAAAAAAGTTTCAGCAACAACGAACCCTCAAGCAAAAGATGGTGGAAGTTACGACCAGGAAGAGATTGAGAGAGAGGGAGAGAGAGAGCAGGTACAGAAAGTGGCGGGTGGGGAGGTGATCAAGGTCCAAATGAATCGGTCCTGGTTGTAGAACCGATGGTTTGCTGCAGTGCGAAAATGAACACCAGCTGCATGCAAGTGTCGACCAGGAAACCTCTATCAATTTGGCTCTCTCTAACGTTAAAGGAGCGATCATTCTTAGAGAAGTCAAAGAAGTCAGACGCATCTGCTCTCTGGCCGAGGGGTATCATACGAGGCCTCAAAAAAAAATTGTGGGATATGAAACTTGAGATTAGCATTAGCTTGATAGCCTTGCATTAAGTAAACCCCCTAAAAATGGAATAAGTAGTTTGATATTTAAATGCACCTACGATTAAACCAAAGTTATACTATTTATACATGGGTCTCTTTTATGTAACGATTTAAAGTGTCCAGTGCAGTTGGTGTAGTTTCTTAAAGGACCCTTCTTGTAGCGCACAACTAACCCTCAAAATGTAAATGACACTTGCAAATATTATTGCAGCATCCCTCGATGCAAAATCATATCCGTCATAATAGATTATACTCTACTCGAGACCTTAGGTGTCAAAGTAAGAGCTGATTTGGCAAATTTCTGGTGATTCACCACCAACCATGGGCAATTCTTCTCACCTACCTGTAAGATATAACTGTACCTGCACGATAAGAAGAAATACTGCTAATTACGAAGAGGATTATTTAAATATGTAAACATCTTTGTTTCCCTATAGGCCAATGAAACCTACCAGGAAGCCGTGGATGCCTGTCATAGCGCTTTCTACATGGAGGAGGACGAACTCATGGGCGACACCTTTACAATGAAGGTTGGCAATATTCCTCCTGCGGAGACGGCTGTGATAAAGCTTCAGTACTTCTGCCAGCTTCAAGTACAGAACGAAACCAAAAACTCTGGAGAATGCGCGGTGGCTGTTTTTGTACTGCCTTCTGTCCTCAATCCCCGCTATACGCCACCATGCAAAACTAAATTTCTTCCCTTTTAACCGCTGGCAGTTTTCTGATTATTTACGGTCAACTAAATCTTTCAAAGGTTGTTCATATATTGTAACGGACTTAATGCATAATACTGCTATGGCCCAAAGTCTATTTGAACGTGAATATGAAACATGCGAATATAATTCTAGTTTCAGTAATCACGCATCTTTCTTACAAGGGAACTTTTTTATGTTCACAGAATGTGAGGAGCTGGACAAGGTGATGAAAAATATTCCACGATGGACCGGTGAGTTCCAACATGGAGTGCAGAGAATACTGCTATTAACATCGGTTAGCGTTTCTACAAATCTGTTGGTTAAGCCCTTTTACCATGCATCACCATCTCTGTCTGAGAAAGATTCACTGAGGGCCTAATCCTCAAACGAAGATGGAGGCCTTGAAGTTATAAAATAATTTCGTTACTTATATATATAATAATAACGTATAAAATTTAGTTATATCAAATCTTTGTTTGATTTGTTTCAATAAATTGACATGATAAGTTTTTCTTTGCGTATTTTTCCTTTTTGTCATTTAATATTTTCGAAAATGTTCAAAATCCCTCTAATATGCATTCCGAAACTTAACCGCAACCCCTAATCTGGCGTTCATATTTGCATTACAGCATCGGCGCTTCCTCCACGGCCTGCGCTCATGTGTGGTAAGTCATACCAGATCCGGTTTTATGCACCGTGATTGCAGTTGATTGTGTTGATTATTAACCTTGCAGGGTTGTTTGCGCTTAATTAATCTCTTTCATTTTTTCATAAAGTTTTACACCTTGATACTCTAATTTAGAAAGACAGGCCTGAAGGCTAGAATTATCAGTTTAGCAAAAGGGAATACTTTGCTAAGAATGAATTAGTCGTTTATGAACTTACAAGATGCCGAAAAAGCAGAGGTTAACTTTAATTTTATAAGGCATATTTAGGAAATAAAACGTCTGTCACCTACCATTCACGCACTTACCCATGCGGTTATAAGTTCTTTTCCTGTTTAAGCAGTTGCTTTTTATGCAAACAAAGGCAGCCGAGAAACTAGTTTATGGTTTTAATTGCCTATCGATTAAGCCAGGCTAAACCGGTTACTGTGTTAGCTAGGCAAAAAGTGGGTCAAGGTACACTAAGTTTACCGGTTTTAATTCGCAGATTCGCTTAGCTAAGTTTTGCTTAATTTATTTCAACCCTTAGGTTGTAGTTTTGAAATCATAAGGTCGTGGTACGCTCAATACTTTAGAATACTGTATTAGCGAATGCGTTTTATCATTTCTCGCCCATTTTGACTGACGCATTTTGTTGAATTACTTATCAATTTCTTTGATCACCTCGGGTGTTTACTTTTATGTAAGGATAGATTAACTAATTACTGTCGTCAATATCAAGAATTATGAGGGCAATTTTTGCACGTTCGTATTACTTCTTTTCTTACCTAACCTTTTGTTAAGCAGCCTTCGTTACAACACATTCGGCAATGTTTCAAATCCAACAATGCGAAAAAAACTCTTCAATGTGTCAGACCCTGATGTATTTTATAAAACAAACTGTGTAAAATTGGCCTGCCGTGTAATGACATGCTTAAATATAGTTAAGAAACATTTCAGATTTTTAGTTCAAAGTAAATAGCACTCTCAGATACTTTTGCGCTGATAATCAAGGTTTAGCAAAGTGTGTGACACAGAGGAAAATTTTGCTGTCTTCTTACTGTGCGCTCCTTTCACTCGTTCGATAAAATCCTATGTTGATTGTTTTCAGAATATGTTCCTAACAAAGGCTTGGAAAACGGATTGAAATTCGAACGTTTTACTCCATAGTCAACGCATATCAGGACACTTTCCGGCCAAATTACATGTTCTTTTAATAATGTTGGTATTTACATGCATCAGATCTAACCTATTCTAGGAGCTAGTCCTGTCGTATCAGATATTTGATTTAAAATATGTACTGCAGGAGGAGCAGTTGTGCCCAACCGCAAGACCTTCATGGCTTTCGACGGTGGCGGTTCATTATTGGTGACTAAGTTCGACCGTTCGGTTTGTCAGCCTACGTTATGCTGATTTCAACACAATTAAATTTCAAATAACCTATGTCGAAGATTATGCACGATCCAATATCGCTTTTGGCCAATGATTATTATTAATGGACAAGCATGATGACTTTTTATAAAGTTCTTACCTTCAACAATTTATTCTTCATGGTCATCTTCCAACTCACTGCAGGTGACATTCCACGGGGCAAGGAAACAATGCAAAAACAGAACTTTCTTCACCATAATTCTCACAAAATTAAAAGCGTTACGCGTTCTCTGAGTGCCAATAGTTCCGCTTTCAGTTTCTACTCAAAACAATCAAATGATACAAATCAAACGAGTAAGTTGAACCAGCGATGAACATTTCAGAGAGCTGCACAGGAGTTGAACTGGCGACCGTAATGAAGGGCATGTTTGCGGAAATGTGAACAAATCGAGCCTCGCTCTCGGACGCGCGGCAGTTTGATGTTTTTAGTGCCATTTTTAATAAAACCACTGCACGTTACTCAATCCATACGAATGTCAGCGGGGTTGCCCGTTGCTCTGAAATCTAGCACAAACCTCCAGCCAATTTAAACAAGATAGTTACTATTTTATTATATAATCAAACAACAGAAATAAAAGAACTTGCTTTTTCCACTTAAGCAATGTCGTCCCAGGCCCCTGGAGCCCCTCTCAGTAAGTTGTTAATGGTTTTTATCTGTAGTTCAATTGGGAGCTGGCTGCTCACTTTTGTTCAAATTTAAATTTCCATAGCATTCCTTTGGACTTACTACAGAAATGCGCTATCAGAAAGAATGTGACCACTGGAACAAGACGTTTATTGGGCATACCATCCAGATTCCCACTCGAACGCCTCGTCAGAGACAGTCGCAGAAAAAGGCAATAGAGGCACCAGGAGTGCAGCTTGTAAAGGACGGAGTTATCAGCCAACCGTAAGCGTACAGTAATTGCTGTGGTTCGTACTTTATACGATGGTGGCCAGTCGGTCCATACTACAGTCATTAATCACCATGATTTCATTTTCGTTGTTCACTCCTGGAATGATGCTGACTTGGATATTTGACTCCCTGTCAGCGGAACTACTTGCCACCTCTGCCAACCTTGAGTGTTATTTTGCCAATGCGAATTCGCAGCACTTAATGTGGAGTGTGATGGAGTGTTGCTGGCCGGATGACCCTTGCTCAAACAGCTCGCTGATCACGTGGTTGCCAATTCCAGCGATAATTATTGCCTCCTTAAACTTGAAGGTGGGGCCGCATCCCATTAAATTAGCTGCAACCTGCGAACCGCATCAGTCCAGTATGTTTGTGAGTTCTGTTTGACTTCATCCGTCATTGTTTTTTTATTCAGTAACAGCAGGTGGCCTTAAATAGTGTCCTCCGCGGAAACTATTATGACCGCTTGCCGAATCGAGCGAATGTCAATGTTGTTATTCATCAAGCATTCCTTCTTATGATGGTGTTGTGCGTGAACTTTCTTTAAAAGCCACAAGAAGAAGGCCAATAACAGGAGAATCAGTTAGGATATCCATTAATATGCCATCCATACATGCATGCCATGTATTGAAAGTGTTTGGTTGAACGCTACCTGCGGAGTGAACATTGGTCACAAAGGTGAGTTACTTCTGGCACGCTAGAGCTAGAAGGTTTTAAATCTTTCCAAAATTATTTTAGGGACCCTGTCTTATTGGCAGTGTACTTACTAGCAAAACGCTGATATACAGTAACCTTGCACCTGGAGCAAACCCCTCACAGTATTAGAAAGGGGGGTCAAATGACCTGTTTTTATCAATAAGAGCTTCAACGATGTGTTTAAATTTATAATTCTCATTGCTGTCTATTTTAAATTTTTTTACAAATAATACTCACAGTGCTTTATGATGCTCCTGGAATGACAATGAAAGAGGAAAAACCAAAGGACATTCTAATCGTCGTTGCTCAGTTGCAGAATCTGAATGGCTTTTGGGAACTCGAGGCCGAATTGGCTGACCTCCTCGACTGTCAGCTGGATAAGCTGAAACACGCAAAGCCCCAAAAATGTGAGTATACAGGTCAAATCGCATACAGTTCCTGTTATAATGGCAGAGTAAATCTTACTCCTGCACGCTTATTTTCACTCAGTGCACTTTCAGAGGTACATTGTGCACTTGAGTATCTGAAAGAAGGGAAGGTAGTAGAAGTATTAGTAGAAGTAGTAATAGTAGTAGTAGGCCGACCTTCACCCGTAAGTCTTTAGTGTCTTATAGGGAATTGCTAATTAACTCACACATTCGTGTCATTTATGGCTAAATATACTAAGCGTTTTGGCACTTTTCCAATTGGAAAAGGATAATCGATTACGATAAGGCCGTACCCGCGAAAACAGGGAACATTACAATGGCCATTTCTGACAAACTTTTTGTCTTTTTACAATGGGATACGAACCCGTGGTGTAGGCGCACAGGCGATTTGAATCTGTGCCAGTTAAATATCCAGCTGATCCAAGTGAAGCGCTCTTACTGCCGAATTACGAGCCCACGTAAATATTCAAAGTCGACTGTGAGGGGTGCTAAATAAAATGCTCCTTTCACACTGCAGACGGGTAAACGCCACCTAGGAAAAGCGCATTCACTGATCTGTCAAAGTCGAACAACCGTTAAATAAAAATTAACCCTTGGTCCAAAAAACCTGGTTTCTTAAACTGGTGTGTTGGGAGGTGGCTCTTGACAAAACATTTCGAATGCAATGAGAGCATAATAGCATTCTCCAAGTAGGCTATGCCACATAACTGTTGTCCTGCGCGATAGGAAATGACCTGTCGTATGAACTCTTCGCAGATCTATGGTCAACAAAATCTGGTTGGATGTGGCTAAGATCAAGCACGTGGAATTAAACAGTTTCCTGCTATCAGTAGCAACATTCATTTTTAATAGGGCCAAACGTGGAAAGGATTTTCTACCAAAAAGTATTTTATAACAAAAGCACCAAACTTGACCGATTGAACTTTGGGTCAGAAATTGGGAATAGCAATAAAATATTTTACAGTCGACCGCCACCTTACGTGATCAAAAGGGAAAGGGATGGAAATTGGTTCACTTTAAACTATTCCAATTACATTGTGCTAAGGGGAATTGTAAGGTCTAGCTTCAAGGCTAGCGCTAGGGGTATGATGCGGGCAACAGTTGGGGTAGGGATAAGTTTAGGTTTGCAAGTAACGGTAGGTTTAGGTAGTTGGTTTCAAGGATTTGAAAAAAATAATATTTACGTTTTCTGGAATTTCGCTCAAAGCCACCTGTATTTCGTGGAAATACTGTTCATTAAATTAAAAATAGTGGAATCAACGGGATAACTTCTAGCCTGAAGAATGCACAGTGGCAGAATCGAATCACAGTCTATTCCCACTGTGATCAGCTGCCCAGACGTGAACTGTGTTGCGGTATTCGTTGACCGCAAAACATTCTCATTGGCTGTATAGCGTACCTCCAAAAAATTATGCTCATTCTAAACTACTAAGTTTCTGTCGGAAGAAATGGTTCAGTATTTTAACTACATCTGACAAAATACCAACAGGTATTTAATGGTGTTCTGTGGAGTTTCGGAAGTTCAGGTGGAAAAAGTCGCATGATGTTCATGCTCAACCAAGCAAGTCCATCAGTCCAACATCTCAATAGAAAACAGTAAATTAAGAACATTTTTTCAGCTCCGAAATCCTGCCTCCCATACGATTTTATTTGGTGTAACTCTGCAGGAAAATGAAGTTTCTCAACAATAACCAACATCACCTGAGTAGACTGATGGTTAATGTCTCTAGTTATACCTCACATTCCCCTTAACCCACGCAAGAGACACGAGCAACAGAACTTCAATTCTTTTATCACTCGCATTTTTTAATTGAACCCGTCACAATGCAGATCTACTTACCGCATGACAGTTTACCGAAAACAAACTTCTGCTGTTAAAATTGTCTCCGAATTTTAGATAAATCGAGCGATTTTTTATCTTTAGTGCCTGGGCTGGAAGACGTGGTCTGGGCAACGGCGCTAGTGGTCGCTTACTTGAAAATAAAGCTCACCGATCGCCAGCTGGCATGGCAACTTATGTCGAAAAAAGCACAAGGCTGGCTGACTAGCAAGCTAAAATCGGCGATTGCTGTTGATGAACTTATAAACGAGGCCACATCTGTGCTGGTAGCCATGTCGGGCAAATTAAAGCAGAAGTAGTTATTTGTCAGATTTCCACCAAAGTGTTCCGGCTGTTTTGAATTTGGCGTAAAATATTTTACCCTTTTGAAATAGGGATTAATTGTTCGCCCTTATCACTGTGTCCTTGTTATATTGGTCTAACCCCGTTTAACTTTTTTCTGTCCACTTTGGAGTGATTTTGTGCTTTTACTGTGCCGAAAACTTCTTATTATTAAACATTATTTTAAGACAAATCTTCATTGCTATAGATCTATGGGCAACATGGCATTGTCAACAAAAACAAGAAAGTTGGTATGGCCATTTCTGGTTTGTTATCAATCATCAGTTAGCTATAATGAACCCCTTTGTTTTGCTACACCAGGGTTTCAAACGTGTGACTTGTCCGCTAAGTACTTGGCAATGGTAATAGCTTTGGACTTATATCCAACATTTCGCTTGTTCGAGCTTCAGGTCTTGCAACTCTTGGGGTTAGTTATGGCTGGTTGGTGACGGCTAAGAAGCGAGAAAGTGTCATTCTGGTCACCCTGGTCTTTGTTGGTAATGTCATTCTGCCTTCATCATCGGCTTATCTGCAGCTGCTGGTGGGGTCGAAAGTCTCACCATTATGCGATTGATGAGCGTCAATCTACTATTTTTATTAGTTTATCGAATGAAGCAAGAAATATCGACAGAATTCTGTTTTTGTACTTTCCTGTAAAGTCGAATTTTGAGAGTTGGCTTAGAAGGTTGACAAGTGACAGAATAAAACAGTCATAATGGATATATTTCAGAATGAGCAGAGGATGAAGGTTCTGGTTCCATTGGGTTTTCAGTACTGTTGTCTACCAGACCGTTTTCTTCGGGTGAAATCCAAGCCACACATCCTAGTACCTTTTGTGGGAAACAGCTCATGTGCTGCGTGTGTAAATGGGCTGTTAACCTTTGCCATATCCTGCGCCCAAACCCGCACTCGGCCCTCTTGGTATTGTCTTGTCAGGTATTGTTTTAGAGAAGCAGTTGCAGCGGATGCTACGCAAATCTGCATCGCCATAAACTAATATACAGGCAGTTATTCAGCTTACGCCAAAATTGTCGGGCAACTCAACGGTTGTCATTGTTTCAGTTAGCATGGAATGGCATTATCTGTTGCCGTAGGCCGCTTAGTTTATGGAATTATTGACACTAGAGAGTTTAGAGGTAGCAACGGTTTCCTTTGGCGATGGGGCTAAAAAGTTTAAATTTCAAAGTCATTGCTTTAATTTAGAACCTATCTTTTCGCTTGCCTCGCATGCCCTAGGAGGTCTGCAGCTTTGGCCTTATAAAATTTCAAGTCCACTGAGCTGCATGAGTGGTCAAGAAAACACGATGGCCTATTAACCTAGGGCGATGGATGTAGTCACAATTTCAGGGAATGTACTTACGTTGTGACTAAACTTAAAAACTACATCTTATCTCTAACAGGCGATTGTAGAGCTGCGTCGTGTGCCTAACCAGCTCATAACACGTATAAGGAAATTGTAGCCTCAAGAACAAACATGACTGTATTCATTAACCATACCACAAATTACTAATTTAAGGACTAACTCTTACTCCTTAACCTACCACTAAAAATAAACGCGTTGTATGAAGTTCGGGATACATTGATCAGGTCATGCGAATGGCTATCTGAGGGCATTCCGACATATCCGAAACCAGGGAGAATGGTAGACTGTTTCTGTTATAGGCGTGCGTAAAAAAAAGGAAAGGGAAGAGAATCTGCCAGTAAGATGTACTTCCGTTTCGGCAGTGGTATTGGGCTGAAAACTATCTATTAAGTTAAAAATAGGCGATTTGCTAGATTGACGCATAGTAGCATTGGAAATTTCTCCCTCTGAGGTTGCCATGGCTGCAAATTTGTACGACACGGAAGCATACGTAAATAGTTGACGGCCTTGACGTTATCTATCCAATATGGAGCAACGCATTCAGCTAACAGTTAGATAAGCAGTAGAAGTAGTCCATCCGATTTTCCCCTGTCATGGCTATACAACCAGCTGATACACCTGTGCGCATTGAATGCGTTTGTGCAAGCATTTGAGCTGTCCTGCTCCAATCGGAATCCGACATGTTCGATTCTGAATCCTGCCTCATGATGACAGAGCGTCACGCCATCTTGTGTGCATTGCCAGTCCCTCAAGCATTGAAAACTTTAGCGTAATTATCTAAATACTTTGAGGGCGATGAAATAATTGAAAACGCATTCGACAACCTTCACTTCTACAAAGTACGCTTCTGATTTGCCGCAAACTCATTCTTTCAGCCAGCTCTTGGCTAACTCGATTTCTGCGTCCACATTCACACATATCGTATAATAAATGTGGGTTGCATGCATTTTAGATATCGCATAAGGCAATGCCTCGATCCTTTGTGGTGTGGTTAAATACTTGCTCTAACCATTTTTTAAACTTATTCAGCTTTGATATCTAAAGGAAATATCTCAAAGCTACACATTTTGATGATTATTGCAGTTAACATCAATTGAACACCACAAAAATATCGTTATACGTGAAGGCTGGACAAGTTACCTGATAGAAGGCCTGTAAGCTGTATGTGGTCAGCCAGCGGATAGGAACAACGGAAGAAGGTACCAATGCTAAGAACGTTTTTCTTCAAACAGCAAGCACGCTTAGTTTGGACTCGAACCATAGGGCAGACGATGGACAAAAGTAGGAGGGAACAAATAGAAGGTTGCATTCATAATGATAAGGTGCCAGAATAGTAGAAGCGTGGGAACTAGCACTGATTGTACGGATATAATGGCGAGATTAAAAAAGAGTCAGGTGATCTGGGCACTGCTCTTTCGAACGATGTCTGAAGAGGGAGCAAATCTTGCAAATGTGGAGAACGCATCCATCATCTAGCAGCTATAAGGTAACTGTTAATAGAAAACCCACATTAAATACAACAGCCGAGCATGGCAGATGAAACTTCAGGACAGGCTATATCGAGTATGAAGACCGAACCTGCCTTCCTATGTGACCATGCCTGACACCCAGGTAGACAGTGGGCTCAGGTTTTGTGCGAGCATTTTTGTTGTGCACCCACAGACAGGAAGTGTGAAAAGGAGAGAAACCCTTCATGTATTAACTTCGAGAAATGTTATTTACTCCCGTATTGCAACCCTAGCAGTAACCCTTACTTTTATCCCTACCCAAATCTTCAACTTAAATTTAACTTAACCCTAAACATAACCTTTACCTTAAACTAGCCGCAAATTTAATTTAAAAAAGTTTTGCTGGAAATTGGTGTCAAACAACCTGTATTATAGGGCGTAGCTATTCCGTGTCCTGCCCACGTCAAAATGCTTTGCCAGATTCGGTGTGGCCGAGATGATGGGGCAAGGTGGTTATCTTACATCGAGGTCCGGCTGGCTAATATCCGGTAAATCAACTGGTACGTTATTGTGGCCAAACGCCATAAGGAGATCGGGCCAGCATGCCTCCCTCAGGTCACCAGTGCGACCGCCATAGACTAAGCGACAGTACATGCCAGCCACCGAGAAACATGGGTGGATGAATCGTCCGGATCATCTTTATGTGCAGACTGAAGAGGACAGACAGGATGAGACTAACTCAAGTCGAAGTCACGAGCGATATGAACCAAATTACTCGCGACGCGTTCTGGTACTTGAAGATGACCAGCTTTGTTTGTTTAGAAATTTAGACAAAATGAATAACTCGCATCGATTATTATTGGGCTTTTTCAGGTTAAAACAGGCTATATATGACCAC
>WEDG01006848.1:0-19029 GCA_017591395.1 Schistocephalus solidus | reverse complement strand
TTTTCGCTGTACGACTACAATTCGAAACCAGCTTGTACACCCTAAGGATAGGGTTGGCTATTTAGATAAAAACGAAGCCGTTTACAAAATCCCATGTAACAGTTGTAATGTTGTGTATTGCGGCCAAACAGGAAAATCAGTCTCTACACGCCTACACGAACATCAGTTGGCTGTCAAGAGACGAGACCACCTGTCTCAAGTTGCCGTACATACACTAGAAACTGGGCACAAATTTGCATGGGATAAAACGCGTATTGTTGGCTTCTGCCCATCGAAGAGAGGCCGGGAATTCTTAGAGGCCATGCATTCTGATGACTCGTGCATTAATCGGCACATCGAATTAGATGCCCTGTACAAAAATCTCAAAGACAAGTGGAAAAGGCGGTAGCCAATCATATTTAGATGTTCATCAACAATGACAGCTATTGGCAGGAGTGATTCAGCAATATCGATTTTCCGACATGTTTTAAATTTTAACTGTTTTTTGCACATTTACCACAAGTCTGACGACGACCTGGGGAACCAGCGTCGAAAAATTTACATAATAAAAGTTACTCATTGTTTCCCACAGAACTTCATTACTTCGAAATATATATATATATATATATATATATATATATATATATATATATAAATTTCGGGTCTGACCCTAAAAAGTCAAGTCCGAATCACCTGACTCCATGTCCTGCACTTAATAATTTCAGAAATTATTTCCCCGATTATTCTATGGAGTCCATATATCAGAAACCGCTTAGAGAACGCTGGGGGACCCACTGAGGAACCGAACCCTTCGTTGCTGTGTCAAGCAGGAGCAGAAACATCGGCGAAACACGTGTCTGGGCTTTTAGCTAGTACCTATGTCGGAAGCACGGTATACTGTCTTTGCCATATAAAATTCATACTACTTGTAGTACTACTTGTTTGTAGAATGGGCATTACGTGGTTATTCCACAGTGGTTGATTGTCTTCGACCCAAATGCTCATTGAAATTTCGGGTCTGACCCTAAAAAGTCAAGTCCGAATAACCTGACTCCATGTCCTGCACTTAATAATTTCAGAAATTATTTCCCCGATATATATATATATATATATATATATATATGTGGAACCGACAAAGACAAGGGAGACCGGAATGGCCATTTCTGGCTTATTAGCCGTCATCAGCCAGTCATACCCAATCCCAAGTGTGGAACACCTGGGATTTGAACCCACGACCTTTGGTAATTGAGTCGAACGCTCTACCATTGAGCCACGGGCTCGTTGCTTTTTCGATTGCAATCAAGAAAATATGATGATAGTGTGTGGCTCACCGCTCTGCTTAAGGAACATTTATGTTTTGTTGTGCCCTGGAACTCAGACTAGAGTCTTCACAGGTGGTTGCATATTGACGTGTTGCATATGTTTATAATGTGGAACCGACAAAGACAAAGGAGACCGGAATGGCCATTTCTGGCTTATCAGCCGTCATCAGCCAGTCATACCCAATCCCAAGTGTGGAACACCTGGGATTCGAACCCGCAACCTTTGGTAATTGAGTCGAACTCTCTACCATTGAGCCACGGGCTCGTTGCTTTGTCGGTTGCGATAAGGAATATGATGATAGTGTGTGGCTCACCGATCTTCTTAAGGAACATTTATGTTCCGTTATGCCCTGGAACTCAGACTAGAGCCCTCACAGGCGGTCGCATAGCGACGTGTTGCATATGTTGATAATGTGGAACCGACAAAGACAAGGGAGACCGGAATGGCCATTTCTGGCTTATTAGCCGTCATCAAGTGGGATTGGGTATGACTGGCTGATGACGGCTAATAAACCAGAAATGGCAATTCCGGTCTCCTTGTCTTTGTTGGTTCCACATTATCAACATATGCAACACGTCGCTATGCGACCGCCTGTGTGGGCTCTAGTCTGATTTCCAGGACACAACGGAACATAAATGTTCCTTAAGCAGATCGGTGAGCCACACACTATCATATATATATATATATATATATATATATATATATATATATATATATACATAATATTTTCGATCGATACGGTATGGGCTTCAAAAACAGTGTATTCTTGGAATCACAATTGAAAAATTAAACATCACATTTTACAAATTTAGACTTTAAAATTGACATATTTAATGGATTTTTAAGAAAACTCCGCAGCCAGTTGGCCCAGTCTAAACTTCGTGAGGAACGATTTGTTGACTGAATTGCATAACTATCAGGCGTAATTGCGATAGGTCTGTGTCATGGGGAGCGCATCCGGTATGAGCTCAGGAGGCGAGCGGTTGTAATCTGTCTTCCAGGGTAATGTCCTTTGGCTCCATGTCCTCCGTATTCTGCGCTGATTATTCAACTTGAACAAAGCAATTCATTTCTTCTGGTAACTAACTAAAGGCCGAAAGACTGCAGGTGCCCGGTTTCGACCACTTTCCCCCCGAATAGCGTCTGTCCCCACGAAATCCGCAATCTGACGTAGGCCTGTTCCTACAGTTGTCAAGTCACTATAGGGCCTTTCACTACGTCCGCAATTCATGTTCGCAAAGGTATAGACTCCACACAGGCGGGTAATTTATGCCCCTTAGCCAGGCCGGGCGTGACGCTGCACAAAGATTCTTCTACCCCCACTCCGCCCCCGTCCGTCCCCCCCCCCCAACAGTGATTTCATGCTCTGTCGCTGTTTGATTCACAAGTTTTCTTCCGCTTTCGCCGCTGTCCCAGGAAGACAGATGATAATAGTTTGTTTTTTCTTACCCGCAAAAGTAGAGCCCGGGGCTGCAGTTAGAGGGGAGAGGGATAGAAAGACAGCCTCGCTGCCGGACGCGGACGGCCCTTGTGATTCGGCAGTTCGGCACACACATACACACACGCGCCCCACGCGCACACACTGGCCTGCCTTCTAGACGACTTGCCACGACATGTGTGCAGTCTAGGCAGTGTCTGTCCCCCTCCCCCTACACGCCACAACCCCCGGCCTGATGTAGCAGGCAAACATATACGAATATGTGCACACACACACGACAGTTCGACCGTCGTAACCCGAAGATGTCCACCGTATGCTCCACACTGTAGTGATGCAGAGACGGTGACTTGCGCGTGGATTATTTTTAAGTGATAGTACCATTGCGCTGCAGCTATTGCACTCTCTCCTCCTCACCCACCTATGCCCGGTGTCAATACAGAGTCAAGAAGACCGGAGATGGGAGAGGGCGCAGGTATCTGGCGTGGCCGGGGCCCCTAGGGTCTAGCCGTGCCTATGCGTGCCACCACACCCCCCACCATGTTCGACATTTGTTATGGGAGCGCAACCCGAATAACGCCTGTCGTGCCCTGATGTGGCCCCCGTGTTGGTCCAACGCATCTACCACGTGGCCCGTTTAGGGGGCACACACACACACACACACACGCAATATCATCATCAAAGGAGCCAGTGCATGAAACGGCGACGGCATTCGAGGCACCGGAAGACCGCATCACGTTAGTAACAAGTCCGCTCCCGATTGAGGACTCAAAAACAGTGGAAGGAGAGCTGCTCGTGCCAGAGGGTGGGTTGAGGTGCGGTTATTTGCCGCTTGGCCACCAGGGGGGCTACCGGCTGTCGACTGCCCATGTCCCTTCTGGGAGTGTATAGGTGACTACTAGAAGGATAAGGCATGAAGGTGCTTTCTGACTCAATTCATAGTAACAAATCAATACTAGTATCACAATGATCTCTTCCCCAAAGGTTCTGCTCTTCCTCGCATGTCGCCTGAACTCTTGATTTGTGAATGCCCTCCAGGGATTTACTTCGGATGTCTTCCATGCACTTATTCACAATAGATGTTAATGATATTTATGCCACACATCAGTTACTTCCAACTAATCAAAAACGAAGTCCAGTGCCTTGATTTGCCATTACGATCGATCAGAGGGAGACCGACGAATGTGCAAAGAAAACCGAAACATCTGCTGTTGCAGTTTTGTTTAAACCCCCACCTTACATTAGTCACTTGATATAAACGGCTGCATATGCACCTAGACATTGAATATCTTCCACATAGAAGAACTTAACTGATCTTAAATACTCCACTGTTTCGGTTTCTGCTGTCTTGGTTGCTTCATTTTTGATATTTTGTACTCGAGAATTTCCCAGTCCAGCAGGGTGGTCGCCTGTTAAGGAGCCTTAACAAAGGAGAAGAGAACCCATTTGTCCTGAGACACACTTTCAATCAGTGTACATCGGTTCGAGACTGCCATTTAATTTCTTACTGTTCTCTGTTATTTTTCCTGGTCTTTCACCCCTTCACTCTCACCCCACATTTTAGTTAGACTGCCTCCACGACCACAATTTGTAACAGAGGACTACATGATCCTCCTCTTTCTCTCCTATTTTCTTCCTCATCCCCACCCCCATAAGCAGAAGCATAACCGCACGTCGTCATCAACATAATTAACAGCTGATCCTAGATGGGTGGAGCGGTCCGGACAAGAGAACAAACGTCTATCGACATCTTATGACTCGACTTCTGGCGATGAGCTGGCGAATGGAGGGTATCAGAGCGAAGGGTTGACAGCAGTTGTGAGAACAATAGCTGTGCCCTCTTTCGTTCGGTAAGATCGGTAAGAATGGCTTATATGGCCTCTAAAGAGGACACGGCACAAGGTACGCCAGCCCAAGTAATAAAGGTGGCTCTGCGCATAATTCAAGGAAGGGTGCATATTGTTGTGCGCTAACTCTAAGGTTAGCCATAATATAAAACAGAACCGTAGCCTTAATCTTAACACTAACACTACCCTAAACACCAAGCCCAAACCTTAACCCTACGTATAACCCTGACCTAGTCCCCGGCGCTGACCTTAACCCTAAACTTAAACTTAAACCTAACCCTGACCGTAAGTCTAATCCTTAGTTCTCCGAAGATTGCTTCAAAGCCGCCTGTATTACGGGCGGTTCCTGTGCTTATGTCCTGTGCAGGGTGACTTCTCTGGGAGGTAAAATAACTTTAATATCAATAATTTGTAATGGTAACTTTTGCCCGATATTGACTGAATAGGCGTACTGTTCGAAAGCTACCGGCCCTTTATCCGTTTTCACTACGCGCACGAAGTAATGCCACTTTGACTGTCTGTGCTAGTCGAGGCATCAGTCGAATCTCCTGTTCACTGTTGTTACATCCGTAAGGCCTGGTGAGGGTTGCGTGTGAAGGAAGTCGCCGCTAGCGTACAGAGGTCTTGCCCCTACGCTGACCACGTTGTCCGCGAACTACTGCGTGCCAGGAAAAATTAGCTCAAAATCCATTCCATGGCCATCGTTCCGTCCACAACCTTCTCCGCCGCCGCCACCGCCGCCGCCGCCGCCGCCGCCGCCGCTTCCCCGTCTTCTGCTCAACACTGCAGAAGTTGGGGAAACACAAGCTACGGGCAGTGCAAGAGGGGGGAGATGAACAAGGTTGCACCCGGGGAAAGAGACGTTGTTTTATGGTCGTCTTGCGTGGCTACTAACGCGGGAACCAGTGCCCTTCTCACCTCCGTAGATGGCCAGCGATGATGGTGGTGGCTGTGTGGACGCCGTGTTTTCTTCTTGCCTTTCCTCACGCATCCCCTCACTGTACCGGTGACACGCAAAGTCTACATGGCAGTTCGACCGTCGATTTCGACGAGGTCCACCGTATGCTCCACACCAGGTGGTGCAGGGACGGTGACTTGCGCGTGAATTAGTTTAAGTGATAGTAGCCTTGCGCTGCAGCTACCGCACTCTCTCCTCCTCCCCCACCTGAGTCCGGTGTCAAGACAGAGTCAAGAAGACCGGAGATGGGAGAGGGCGCAGGTGGCTGGCGCGGCCTAAGCCGCCCCTGGGCGTGCCACCACACCTGGCTCGGATCCCACGGAGTGGGAGTGCCATAAAGGCCACATTAAGAAGGAGCCATTGCAACCTGACTCTCAGTCCGCCAGTCAGCCACTCCACACAAAACACACATTGGGCTGACCACGCGGTCCGAGTTATCCCGTCAGTTGGCAACCTTCCAAGCCACGGCTTTTAGCGCACCGTGATAGTTTCAAGCGCGTCAGATTGTTTATAGTGAGGAAAAATACGCTGAGCTCTCGACCTCACTCTCTCCCCACCCCCACAATCAGACCACTGTCCGAGCCAGTCAGTTGCCTGATGTGGGAGTGGGCGCATTGGCTGACGGATCGGCGTACCCGTCTTCGCGCGCCACAGCACGACCTGGCCCCCATAACGCACACACCAGGATTCACAAACTCAGGGGATATGGAGCAGCCATCGCCGTCTGACTCCCAGTTCACTGGTCAGCCACTCGACACACACAGCACATACACTGAGCCGACGGCGTGGTCTGGTGGAAGCGTCAGATTGGCAGACTTCCCAGCCACGGTTTCTAGGAAACCGTGATATACTGTGGTAAATGGTGATTGTGAGAGTGTTGTCGATGCATTGGTGTAGGTAGTGTGCGCTGATGTAGGTTAGCCTACGGTGGTTTACCGGAGGTTGTCATGGAGGCGCATGTGTCCTAATAGGCCCATGCGGTGTGTAAATGTGCGAAAGCAGTTAGGGCAGTGAAGGCGGGCACGTCGACTGTATGTCGGAGCCCCAGGCACTGGTTCACCAGCCTCCATGCGATGGATTCGCAGGTGACCGACCAGGCCGATTCGTGAGGTGAATGTGCGGTCGCATTGAGTACAGCTTAGGAGAGATTCCCCATCGCTGATGGTGGTGGTGGTGGTAGTGAAGGCGGTGGTGGTTGCGGTGGTAGGGGTAACAGGCGATGAGTAGATGGATGTGGTCTCTGTGATGGTGGGAGCAATGGAATTGATGACAGGAGTGAGGGTAGGGGAGTCAGAAGGAGGGTTAGCAGAATTTGACGTAGAAATTGGAATTGTCGGATTGTTTGTGCATTGCGTCCGAAGATGTCCAACCAGGCCGATTCGCGCGCGGAAGATGCGTTGACAGCGCGGGCACGTTGGCAGGGCCTGGGCATTGGCGGTGTTGGTCCGGGGCGCTGGTGACTTTCGTGCCGCTCTTTTTGGCCTTGGCAGCGGCGATCCGGTTGGCCTCATAGATCGCTGAACCAGTCTTCACTGATCTTCTCCATGCCGGTCTATCCTGGGCGAGGTCCTCCCAGGTCGCAGAGTTGATTTGCAGTTGCTTCAGCGATGTCTTCAAAGTGTCCTTGTAGCGTCGTTTTTGACCTCCCTGCCTGCGAGAACCCGTAGCGACATCACCGTAGAAAAGTCGTTTGGGTAGTCGCTCGTCGTCCATTCTTACCAGGTGGCCGCTCCATCGCAGTTGCACTTGCCTCAGCATGGCATGGATGCTGAGGATTCCGGTCCGCTCCAGGACTTCCGTGTCCGGGATCCTGTCTTGCCATCTCAGCTTCAGTATTCTGCGGAGGCAGCTGAGATGAAAGTGATTCAGCTTCCTGGCTTGGTTCGAGTAGACGGTCCAGGTTTCCGCTCCGTAAAGGAGTGTCGACAAGACGACGGCCTTGTACATCTTCAGTTTGGTGTTCAGGTGAATACCGTGGCGATTCCACACGGAGGACTGCAGCCGGCCGAAAGCCTGACTAGCTTTGGAGATCCGTTGGGCAACCTCGTCATCGATTCTCGTGTTGCGCGACATCGTGCTTCCTAGATAAGCGAAGGTTTCCACGTTTTTGAGTAGAGCACCGTTGACATAGATTCGAGGAGCATTGTATTCTGCGCTGGGTGGCGGCTGGTGCATGACAACTGTTTTGGCTGTACTGATTGTTAATCCAAAATCGGCGCAGCCTCCGGCGAAGAGGTCCATGCTCCTTTGCATGTCCTCCTCTGTCACGGTGTTAAGGGCGCAGTCGTCCGCGAAGAGCAAGTCATGGACTGTAGTCGTAGACACGCGCGTTGGAGCCTGCATACGCCGACTGTTGAGAAGGTGCCCGTCAGTTCTGTAGGCGATGCGGATACCAGGCTGCTCATCACGGTAGGCGTCCATCAGCATAGCCGAGAACATGAGACTGAAGAGGGTGGGGGCCAGTACGCAGCCCTGCTTCACTCCGTTGGTCACTGCGAATGCTTCGGATACCGTCCCGTTGTCAGTGACGCGCGCCGTCATCCCGTCATGAAGCTGACGTACCATGTGCGTGAACCGCTTAGGACAGCCAAATTTCTGCATGAATTTCCACAGTCCGTCACGATTCACCGTGTCAAAGGCTTTCGTTAGATCCACGAAGGTAGTGTATAGGTGAGTTCGCATCTCCTGACACTTCTCTTGTAGCTGGCGGGCGGCAAAGATCATATCGGTTGTTCCGCGGTGTCGGCGGAAGCCACATTGGCTTTCCGGAAGCAGGCCCTGCTCTAGGTGACCGTTAAGACGATTGAGAAGGATACGGGCGAAGATCTTCCCCGCGATGTTGAGCAACGAGATGCCTCTGTGATTATCACAGAGTTGCCGGTTCCCCTTCCGTTTGTAGAGATGGACGATGGTCGCGTCTTTGAAATCCTGAGGAACTTGTCCTTGGTGCCACATCTCCTGGAAGAGTGTTGTGAGTTCTGCTATCAGCCGGGGCCCACCGTGCTTGTATACTTCCGGTGGGATTGCGTCAGATCCCGGTGCTTTACCGCTGGAAATCTGCTGCACGGCCCGGATGGTTTCTGGTAGGGAAGGCGGGAGATCCAGGTCATTGTTCGTGTCCACTTGAGGGAGCCGGTCAATGGCAGCATCGGAGATGGCTGATGAACAGTTAAGGACATTTCTGAAGTGCTCGGCCCAGCGCTTCAGAATTTGCGATTTCTCTGTCAGCAGTGTTGTGCCGTCAGAGCTGAGCAGCGGTGCGGACCCCTTGATACACGGGCCGTAGATGGCTTTGATGGCTTTGAAAAAGTTTTTCATTTCATTGCGGTCCGCATACCCCTGGATTTCCTCAGCCTTTCGGATCATCCAGGCATCCTGCATCTCCCGCAGCCGTTGTTGTACAAGGCGCCTGCATCTGAAGAAGGCTGCTTTGGTGGCGTCAGTTCGAAGGTCCATGTAGGCTTTGTGTAGTCTATTCTTCTCCGCGAGTAAGTTGCTGATGTCGGCGTCATTGTCGTCAAACCAGTCCTGGTGTCGACGGTGTGCGCATCCGAGTACATCGAGGGCGGTGGACTGGATGACATTTCGCAGTTGACACCATCGTGTCTCCACGGTAGCGTTATCATCTGGAGCATGCAGGTCCTCCAGTTTCTCGGTTATTTGGTTGCTGAAATCAAAAACAGTGAGCAGGCAAATTTAATAAAAAGAGTATTTAACTTACATGGCGGCCTCTTACCTTGGGGCCTTCGTCGGGGTTGCAGTCGGAGCCTCATCTGGGAGATGACAAGGCGGTGATCTGTCCAACCATCGGCATCGCGGATCGCCTTGGTTACCAGCACGTCCTGTCGATCTCGCCTCCGGACGAGAACATAGTCCAGCAGATGCCAGCGCCGCGACCGAGGGTGCATCCACGTGGCCTTCTCCCGCGTCGGAAGGCGGAAGAAGGTGTTGGTCAGCAGGAGACGGTGTTCCGCACACGTGCGCAGAAGAAGGAGGCCATTATCGTTACAGCTACCGAGACCGTGGGGACCCAGCACTCCCTGCCAGGCAGCGTGGTCCGTCCCGACGCGGGCATTGAAATCACCAAGGACAATTAACTTGTCCTCTTTCGGCACAGTCGCCAGCAAGGCGTGCAGGTCCTCGTAGAATTTGTCCTTCGCCGCATCAGAGCTCGTCATTGGGGGAGCGTAGGCGCTGATGATGGTGGCGAACTGGTCTCCCCGAAGAGGCAGGCAGAGGCTCATCAGGCGATCATTGATACCCTGCGGCAGACAGGGCAGACGTCCCACGATGTCGTTACGAATGGCAAAGGCAACACCAGCGTCGCGTCGCTCTGCCTTTGGCCGGCCGCTCCAGAAGAAAGTGTAGCCGGCCCCCACCTCCTCCAGCTGACCCTGTTCAGAGAATCGGGTCTCGCTGAGAGCAGCAATGTCCACCTTGTAGCGCACCAGTTCCCGAGCGACTAGCGCCGTCCTCCGTTCCGGCCGGTTGCTCTTAGGATTGTCTAAAAGGGAACGAACATTCCAGGCTGCTAGTGTGAGTGGACTCACCCGAGCCCGTTTAGGGGGCACACACACACACACACACGCAATATCATCATCAAAGGAGCCAGTGCATGAAACGGCGACGGCATTCGAGGCACCGGAAGACCGCATCACGTTAGTAACAAGTCCGCTCCCGATTGAGGACTCAAAAACAGTGGAAGGAGAGCTGCTCGTGCCAGAGGGTGGGTTGAGGTGCGGTTATTTGCCGCTTGGCCACCAGGGGGGCTACCGGCTGTCGACTGCCCATGTCCCTTCTGGGAGTGTATAGGTGACTACTAGAAGGATAAGGCATGAAGGTGCTTTCTGACTCAATTCATAGTAACAAATCAATACTAGTATCACAATGATCTCTTCCCCAAGGTTCTGCTCTTCCTCGCATGTCGCCTGAACTCTTGATTTGTGAATGCCCTCCAGGGATTTACTTCGGATGTCTTCCATGCACTTATTCACAATAGATGTTAATGATATTTATGCCACACATCAGTTACTTCCAACTAATCAAAAACGAAGTCCAGTGCCTTGATTTGCCATTACGATCGATCAGAGGGAGACCGACGAATGTGCAAAGAAAACCGAAACATCTGCTGTTGCAGTTTTGTTTAAACCCCCACCTTACATTAGTCACTTGATATAAACGGCTGCATATGCACCTAGACATTGAATATCTTCCACATAGAAGAACTTAACTGATCTTAAATACTCCACTGTTTCGGTTTCTGCTGTCTTGGTTGCTTCATTTTGATATTTTGTACTCGAGAATTTCCCAGTCCAGCAGGTGGTCGCCTGTTAAGGAGCCTTAACAAAGGAGAAGAGAACCCATTTGTCCTGAGACACACTTTCAATCAGTGTACATCGGTTCGAGACTGCCATTTAATTTCTTACTGTTCTCTGTTATTTTCCTGGTCTTTCACCCCTTCACTCTCACCCCACATTTAGTTAGACTGCCTCCACGACCACAATTTGTAACAGAGGACTACATGATCCTCCTCTTTCTCTCCTATTTTCTTCCTCATCCCCACCCCCATAAGCAGAAGCATAACCGCACGTCGTCATCAACATAATTAACAGCTGATCCTAGATGGGTGGAGCGGTCCGGACAAGAGAACAAACGTCTATCGACATCTTATGACTCGACTTCTGGCGATGAGCTGGCGAATGGAGGGTATCAGAGCGAAGGGTTGACAGCAGTTGTGAGAACAATAGCTGTGCCCTCTTTCGTTCGGTAAGATCGGTAAGAATGGCTTATATGGCCTCTAAAGAGGACACGGCACAAGGTACGCCAGCCCAAGTAATAAAGGTGGCTCTGCGCATAATTCAAGGAAGGGGTGCATATTGTTGTGCGCTAACTCTAAGGTTAGCCATAATATAAAACAGAACCGTAGCCTTAATCTTAACACTAACACTACCCTAAACACCAAGCCCAAACCTTAACCCTACGTATAACCCTGACCTAGTCCCCGGCGCTGACCTTAACCCTAAACTTAAACTTAAACCTAACCCTGACCGTAAGTCTAATCCTTAGTTCTCCGAAGATTGCTTCAAAGCCGCCTGTATTACGGGCGGTTCCTGTGCTTATGTCCTGTGCAGGGTGACTTCTCTGGGAGGTAAAAATAACTTTTAATATCAATAATTTGTAATGGTAACTTTTGCCCGATATTGACTGAATAGGCGTACTGTTCGAAGGCTACCGGCCCTTTATCCGTTTTCACTACGCGCACGAAGTAATGCCACTTTGACTGTCTGTGCTAGTCGAGGCATCAGTCGAATCTCCTGTTCACTGTTGTTACATCCGTAAGGCCTGGTGAGGGTTGCGTGTGAAGGAAGTCGCCGCTAGCGTACAGAGGTCTTGCCCCTACGCTGACCACGTTGTCCGCGAACTTCCTGCGTGCCAGGAAAAATTAGCTCAAAATCCATTCCATGGCCATCGTTCCGTCCACAACCTTCTCCGCCGCCGCCACCGCCGCCGCCGCCGCCGCCGCTTCCCCGTCTTCTGCTCAACACTGCAGAAGTTGGGGAAACACAAGCTACGGGCAGTGCAAGAGGGGGAGATGAACAAGGTTGCACCCGGGGAAAGAGACGTTGTTTTATGGTCGTCTTGCGTGGCTACTAACGCGGGAACCAGTGCCCTTCTCACCTCCGTAGATGGCCAGCGATGATGGTGGTGGCTGTGTGGACGCCGTGTTTTCTTCTTGCCTTTCCTCACGCATCCCCTCACTGTACCGGTGACACGCAAAGTCTACATACACACCCACAAACACGCATGAAGGCAAGCTGGTCGCAGCTGGCGTCTGGAAGAGTATAAATCACAGTGGTTCATTTGTGTGTCCGTCGTTGTCCTCATCCTCTGGGCCGACACGGACACTAGTCATGTCCGCGACGAGTGGACAACCGTAATAAGAATCTACGAGCTTGCGGATGCCTGGAGGTGCGACCCCACCCCACTTCACACTACGCCCCAACAGACACCCAAGTCGTGTGGGCGAGTACGCCTCACGACTTCCTGCTGCGCTAACGATTTTTGTCAGACCGCCGACTCTGTGAAGAAGAGCAGGGTGCTCCTTGGGGGGATGGGAGGGGGAGGGAAGGGCATTTTATGTGGCGTCAGAAAAAACTGAGTCGCGTTTTATGAGTCGGTAGCCTGCTTAGACGGTCCATCTGGCGGTCGAGTATCTCACGTTCACCCTCTCACACAGAACTGTCAAGGGACCAGAGCAAAGGGTGGATGGGTGGGTGGGTGAAGGCTCAATCGAAGAATGGGCGGCCAGTTTAAGCAGAAGGATTAATTCCACCTGCCAAACATTCAGACAGGCAGTGTGACAGAGCTCATTGGTGAAGAGAAGGCACTTTCGAGAATCAGCTTCTTAGGGTGTCAGCTCCCTCGGTGTTACAACGCCACCGAGTAGTGTTGAGGGTGTGTACATAAACACTGATAAATCTGCAATCCGATGATAGGAAAGTCGACTTCCTTCTCACATTGCAAGCATATACTTCTGTAGATTAACTTTGTCGCAGTCATCGCCTATAAACTACAAATAATTATATTCTGACCGAACAAGGCTACTCAAGTTTCTTGAGAGTCAACTCCACCGTACCAGATAAAAAGAGTTAATTAGCGAGGAATAAACGAACGTTTCTGTTAGCTATACGTGAGCACTGAGTCCAGTGATAGCGAAAATTCCTTGAGTGTGAATAAAATGAAACGTTTTACCAAGTAAAATTCTACGTGCTGTCGTCCTTGCCCTTTAAAAAGCTCTTCCTAGGCACATCTTTAAAGTACATCCGGAACGAGGTCATCAATTAATCCGTATTTTTTTCTGTGTGCCCCCTAAACGGGCTACGTAGTAGATGCGTTGGACCAACACGGGGGCCACATCATGGCATGGCAGGCGTTATTCGGGTTGCGCTCCCATAACAAATGCCGAACATGGTGAGGGGTGTGGTGAAACGCCTAGGGCGGCTAGGGCCTAAGGGCCCGGCCACGCCAGCCACATGCGCCCTCTCTCATCTCCGGTCTTCTTGACTCTGTCTTGACACTGGGCATAGATGAGGGGGAGGAAGAGTGAGTGTGGTAGATGCAACGCAAGTCTAATATCACTTTAAACTAAATCACGCGCAAGTCACCGTACCTGCACCACCCTGCTGTGGAGCGTACGGTGGACCTCGTCTAGATCAACGGTCAAACTATCGATGTTTTCTGTATGGATTATGAATGCGTAGATAGATGGAAGAGAGGGTGCATAAAAATGCAAGCTGTTGTTTTCAGGTGTTCCTTAATATTTACACTTAAACAAACGAAATATTTATTGTAGATGGGCGTTCACCGATAAGGTTACTGAGTTTGCTCGGCACGGTGTGGCTTGGGTTGGATATGACTGGCTGATTATGGCTAACAGGCCGGAAAGGGCCTTTTGGGTTTCCCTTGTCTTTGTCGGTACCACCCAAATTGAATAGTTCCGGACAGACCAAAAGCCAGTATGCTGCCGCAAACGCATGTTCTTCGAATTGTGTTCCACGCTAAGCAATAGTATGACCCCACTTGATTAAATCCTCCGTTTTAAAACATGTCATCTGGCGATTAGGCAAAAACCGGTATGTTCACGAGTTTGTGACTTTCCTGCTAAGCTTTCGACATTTTTTTAGTCTTCGACAAGGAAGAAGAATTGCTACACGGATGGTTTTGTATCCTCGTAACAGCTGAAGACAAAGTTATGAGAAGAGGCCACCTACCGATAGTAGAAAACTTAACCTCATGCCGGTTTCGCTGACTTAAAAACAGGTAGCGCAAGGGTTGTATAACATCTTCAAAAATAAGTATAGTTAGTTGTAAAGTAGTAAAATTCACTTGTTTTTAATAAACACCGTGGACAGTTTCTAAGCTAATAAGAGTTTTCAAACAATAAAATTATTAAATCCACAAAAGTAAAGGCATCCGCAGCATTAAGCGTTTATTAAAGTAAGAGAGAGAGAGAGACACTTTATTTTGAAAGCGTGATTTCAAAATGTTTAGCAAAAAGAGCTCCATTCACCATGGATAAAAATGGATACACAAAAGAGATAAGACTGGAGGAAAACAAACGATAAATAGTGACCCAAAGCTACTACTCTCGGCACCATGAACAGTCTTCCATGAATGAGTTGCGAAAATTTATGCCAGGGTTTCTTCCTTCAAAACGATGTTGGCGTCATATGCAAATAACCTCATTTTGTAGTTAAAATAAACAAAGAACAGTAAGGTGCAGTGTCTAATGAGCAAATGAGCCAGGCTATGTTCACATTGGAAAATTCACACATAAATACAAGAGAAAAAATGATGGCTTGATTTAAAAAGCCCAGAGACGGTGACTTGCGCTGCATCCATCGCACTCTCTTCTTCTCCATCATGCCCAAGTCAAGACGACCAGGAATGGGGGATCATGCAGGTGGCCCGCGCGGCCAAAGCCGCCGCTAAGCGTGCCGCCACACCTGACTGGGATCCCACAGAGTGCTAAAGCAGACATAGTAGAACATAAAGAACAGATAACTTATTGTCGAAGTGATTTTCATTTGATGTGTGCTAACGAAGTCTCAATTTTCTCCCATTTCGAGCGCCGATGAACGGCAAATATTATTATACATATCACCCAATTTCGTGACTGCCTCAGAATGTTATCAGCCAATTTTGCTGAGTATAGCAAGGTGTTTAATAACTGACTCTGTTATTACTTTAGCAAGACATTTAAAATAAAATAATGTAAAGTATGCCAAACATTAATATTCTGATACAGTTCCGATGAATGAAGCTGTTAATAAGGGGTAAATTGCTTCTGAAAAGGTGTACTTAGCCCTAATCAGACAATTAAATAACCTATAGAAGCGAACAAGCGGGTTCCAGGAAGCAGTTCAGAAGGAGAAAGTGCGATCACTAGAATAAGAAGTTTATTGGCCTAACGTTTCGGATTATCGTTCGAGCACATCAACAGAGACAGTCGCAGATGAATTGGGTTTAAGCGAGCATCCAAAACGTAAGACCAATGAACTTGTTGTTCCAGCAATCGCATCTTCTCCTTCTGAAGGAAATAACCCACAGAACCCGTAAAATGTCAGCTCAGCTATTGTGAACAAGCAAAAAATGCGCAAAAACGGCAGATGGATTAAACAGTTTTCTGTATTCTGTCCATTATCCACCAATCTACTCCGACGGGTGTGAATTATGAGTCCCTACGGCTTAAATTTCGGGACCGACCAGCATACCATGCTAAAACTGTCATGCGATGTATGTTGGTGAACCTTGGCAGAAGATTGCATTAAAACCAGCTTGCAATCAACCTCAAAGATAAGCTGGCTACAGTCGATGGCCAGGCACAACACCAGAAACACAGTTTCGCCTCTGAGAAAACGAGGGTAATTGACTGAGCCAATAATAATAATATGGCCAGACAGATGTCCAAATGTAGTCATCTTGACAAAATGGCATGACCGACAAAGACAAGGGAGATTTTAATGGCCATTTCTGACTTGTTAATCGTCGTCAGCCACCCATAACCAACCCCAGTTTCGCGATTCCCGAAGGCTCAGTAAAGTTATTTTGTCACTAATATTATTTATTGTGTGGCTGCGGGTGGAACTCGCGATTGAGTCTCAAGGCCAAACGGGGATGATCGGGTCCCGTAAACCGACCGGTGGGCATCCATCTACTATAGTAAATATACCCGATCACAACTAACAGGACAACCAGCCCGTGGTTTACTGGTCAGAGCTTTGGAATTCGAATGAAAGCACTCTTTACAGAATTTTCAACCGTTTGTGATATAATTTCCTGTAATGGCTTTATATTACGCATTCAACTGCCTTCATTCGTTGAGGTAGCAGGTAATCGGCAAACTAAAACTCATACAAATGGTGTCATGATCTGTACGATCTGACTGGCGTGAATATTATATAACCTGGCCTCCTGTACAAAACTGAAATCTTAGGCTACTACAGGTACTGCCCCAGTGAGCATGCGTTCATCTTATTCCCAATAGAATGCCTAATCAGTCTGATGCCAAAAAGTCTGTTTTGGAATTCTTTACTAAAAATTTCTTTAGAAAGTAAAGATACGCTAGATTGGCAATTTCTGGCTTACTTTGCATCGTCCGTTGGCAGTGTTTCATACCCAAGTCGGACAGGACTGGTCTAAACCGCTGCAAAATTTGTGTCAGTCGCACGTCAGGTCGCAGTCTGTCGGCTACCATTGTGAGTATTCAGGGTCCCATCGAAGTGTAATGCTATCAATCGATAGGAAGTTTCTTGACAAAATGGGATCACCAACAAAGACAAGGGAGAGGGAATAACCATTTCTGGTTTATAAGCCATAATCATCCAGCCATACTCAACCCCAGATGTTGCACCATGTGAGGCTCGAACCCACGACCTGTTGGTTAGAAATCCAACGTTCTAATCCTCTGCGCCTTGGACTTGTTGTCATGTCGGTTTCGATCGGGAATATTGACAATGGTGGATAGGCGGTTACGGGACTTACTCGTCCCTTTATGTCTTAAGGTTCAATCTCAAGCCCCGAAGGCAGCCGCACGGTGGCTAGGTCGCAGGTTCGAGCCTCGGCTGTTGCATCACCCGGAGTTGGTTATGGGTGGCTGATGCCAGCTAATAAGCCAGATGTAACCATTCCAGTCTCCCATGCCTTTGATAGTAATGTCATTATGCCTTTATCCCTAGCCACTGTGTGACTGGTGGCGGGCTCAAGAGTGAGTCCCAAGGTACAACGGGACGATCGAGTCCCATACCCGATCGGTGAACACCTATTCACCATTATTTTCTGTTCATTTGGCCGGATTTATCCCAGATACTATATTTTGCACTTGGCTTTCTGAAACTAAAAAAATTATCGAATGCTTCTAGAAAAGGTACATGTCAATAACTTTGAATGCTGTAGAAGCATATAAAACCACACGCATGTATCCATAAATAGCAGAAGTATGGATAATCGAGGTGTTTTACAATCTCACCAGAGTTTCTGCGAATAGGGTAGAGTAAAACAATTGTTATCCCGCAAACGTCGATAAATCATTAAGAAGCAACCGCATGCATATACTCATGCAGTAGCAATACCGCCAAAGACAAGAGGGACTGACATGGTTGTTTCTGGCTTATTAACTGTCGTCAGCCAGCCAAAATCAATCCCAGGTTTTGCAAAACCTTTAACTCGAACCCGGACCCTTAGAGTCACTGAGCTCTCTACATTGGGTCACAGGTCTTTTGTCCTATAGGTTATTATCAGAAATATTGACTACTGTTAGGTTAATCCAACCAGGAAATAAGAACCCAACGACGGAATCGAACCCTCGTCAAAACAAAACAGTCGCCAGGCTGAAAAACAGGGTCATTTCGCGAGTTGCGCATATGAAGTACGGACAACCGACAGGCAGGCATCGATAGCTCAAACGGTAGAAAACCAAACGTGAATTTGGGGGTAAGCGTGTGTCTATTTTGTGACTGTGAGTTTTATATTTCCGTGATCTGCTATGTGCCCCCTAAACGGGCCCCGTGGTAGATGCGTTGGACCAACACGGGGGCCACATCAGGGCATGGTAGGCGTTATTCGGGTTGCACTCCCATAACAAATGCCGAACATGTGGGGGTGTGTTGGCACGCCTAGGGGCCCCGGCCGCGCCAGCCAGCTGCACCCTCTCCCATCTCCGATCATCTTGACTCTGTCTTGACACCGGGCATAGGTGGGGGAGGAGAGAGTGCGGCAGCTGCATTGCAAGGCTACTATCACTTAAAACTAGTCACCGTCTCTGCACCACCCTTCGGTGGAGCATACCGTGGACATCGTCGGACTACGCGGTCGAACGGTCGGTCTGCTATAATATGCATTTTTCTTGTTGTGAGACCGTAGTCCATGCAAGGGCTTATTTAGCCAAACTGCATTAATTGAAAAATATTAATAATATGCAGAAAGAAAACACTTACTTTAAAGAAAATTACATAGACCAATTACATAAACGGTGTCAATCCAGCATTTTAGCAACCACTTTCTTCAGTTAAGTGGACTGCTGTTAAAAAGTTAAGTTAGAGAATTTAATCGGAGAAACACTGGCGTAAAAATGGGTAGTATCTACAAGGATATGGTAAAATTTCAGGCGAAGGAAGCGTGGGACTAAGCCTCTTAGTCACAGGCATTCTGGGGTATAACTTTTCAAACTGAAACGCCTTTAGGCCAATATCCTAATGTAGTTGGTGGTAAAAAATATGCGAAATAAGTTTTATCGCCTTCTTTTCAGTCGATTACTACACTTGCGATAATTCAGCCAGTGGGCAACTCCTCCGGCATGTAGAAGCTTTTCAGTATCCCCAAAACGGGCTTCCCCGCAGTTGTCATATAACAGATCACCGGGTAGGGCAGGCTCATTCCACGCGTTGCTCTGGCTGTGCTGATTCTACACAGGTGCTTAATTGCTGGCC